>JASSUY010054732.1:115175-141653 GCA_032466535.1 Forpus xanthops | reverse complement strand
AAAAATTCCCATGTTCTTATACTGCCAGTAGAATTGGGATTATGCCCTGTTTAAAAAAAAATAATTATCACTAATTAGTCGGGGGGGGGGGGAATTCTTGAGTTACTTTCTTCCTTTTGTTACACTTTGAGTATGGTATTCTTTTGAGTAACCAGCAGTTACATTGTGTTAACGTGACAATCTTACACTTGTATACAATACAGATTCATACATTTTGGAACTCTTTTACTTCAACTTTTAAAATACAGCTGTAACATCATTGGTAATAGATGCTATTTTAAAAAAAATATACACAAGTTAATATACAGTTTATTATGTAGTTGGTTCTTGTGGGTTAAATTGATTGAACTTGTAGTTGACCATCAAACCTATGATCAGTTTTTTAAATGCACAATTAATGTTCCTTTTAGATCCTGTTTTGCAAGTGTTATTGAAACATTTCTGGAGCAGAGCATTGTGCTACTGGACTACTGCTGTGTAAATGATCCCTGTGATGTTTTAGAAGTGCTTTGAAATGAAAAATTGAAGGAAGTTTCTTCTTTTTTATGGCCGATGTTGCAGTAGAGAAATTTTTTAGGTGGTCAGAGATCTTCCTACATGTTTGATAGGGCTTTGGCAGTCTGCTTCAGCCCCCATGCGGTCTCTTCGCATCATCTTTGTCCTCTGTTTGTCCCTGCTATTCTTGTTCCTTGCCTCCCCTTTTTATGTTAAGCGCACAGAAAAGGAGTCTTGTGGGTAAATTGCCTTTGACTGTGAAGCTTGCTGCTCTCATGTTACTCAGTTTGCTTTCTGAATGCTGAATCTTGGGGTTGTTTTTTTAGAACATCATTGCTTCTAAGGATTTTCTCAACTGTATTATTATTTGGTTTTAGCTAAGATAATACAGCAAATGGTTAAAAAAAAAATGGGTAGAGCTGCTAGGATGGATAATATATAGATTTATGTCCACTGTTGACAGGAATTAATTCTTAACCTGCATTTCTTGCATGCGGTCTTTGATGTCAGGTCATGGAGCAGTTACTAATGTAGAACTGAATGTGATATTTCAAATGACTCAAGTGAAAACCAAGTTATGCAAGCCTATAAATCTGAAAATACTAGACTTAAAAATAAAACACATGCTTTTGGTGAAACATACAGACAAATTTTCTTTTTAATAGGAAAGTTCAGAAGCTTCCTTTGAGGCCTCTGATTCATAGTGTTAGCATGTTAGCTTAAGTAATATTGGCCATATCAGGACTACTGTGTCCAGTTCCAGGCTCCTCAGTACAAGACAGACAAGGAGCTATTGGAGAGGGTTCAGCAGAGGCCACAAGGATGATCAGGGGTCTGGAGCATCTCCCTTATGAGGAGAGATAGCAGGAGCTGGGCCTGCTTAGTCCGGAGAAGACTGAGAGGGCATCTCACTTAATGCATATAAATATCTCAAAGGCAGGTGCCAAGAGGATGGTGCCAGACTCTTTTCAGTGGTGCCCAGTGACAGGACAAGGGTCAATGGCCATAAACTAAAGAACAAGGAGATCCACCTCAACATGAGGAAGAATTTCTTTCCATTGAGGGTGGCAGAGCACTGGAACAGGCTACCCAGAAGGGTTGTGGAGTCTTCCCTCTCTGGAGACATTCAGGACCCTCCTCGACACATTCCTGTGTAACCTTCTCTGAGTGGCCCAGCCTTGGCAGGGAGTTGGACTAGAGGTCCTTTCCAATCCTAATTCTGTGATTCTGTATAATGTCTGAGTTAGAAGGCTCATCAGCATCGTCCTGCATCTAATTCCTATCCATAAAGCTGTGATAATCTAGATAGGCCGCTGTGCTGGCAGTGCTTCTTAGTCAAGCAAATAGTTGCAGCTGATCAAAGAACTTTTCAAGATTTTAGAAAACTTTAGGCTGTGGGATTTGTGTTATTACTGAACCAGCAAAGCTACTTTGTCACTGTCTGTGTGCAGAGCTGTAGGTTTATATACTTGCCAGTTAGAAACAAGTTTGAGGTTGCTTTGTTTTTCCCTCCCCTTCTCATGGCTTCTCACCAATAAGGGTAAGGTTTCTGGGAAAGAGAAGGCTGGTCTACCTAGATTTAGTCTCCTTTTACATGACTATAATTACTTGTATGACTTGATTATCCTATTTCAAAAGAAGACATTTCTGATGTATATCTGTAGTTTATATATGCGTTTATATCATATATTCACTTGGATCTTTATTACTCGTACTGCACTGGAAGCTTCAGAAATGGGTCTTGCAGACTTCAGAAATCTTGGTTTCAAAATTGTATATTTTAGCTTTCTAGCTCTAACTTGTGTCAGCACACAAGCATTTGACTTTTGCAAGCATGTAATGTTTTATAGGCTACATGTTAGAGAGTAATTGGAGTATTTAGTATTTGCCTTTCTGCTTCTCTGGGTTTAGTTATATGGCTTTTTCTTTCCAATGTAAACCAACATGCTTTAAGTCAACATATTAACGTATTTTCTTTATAAATGGCTTTAGATGTGTTTTAAATGGATTGTACCTCTCTGCTTAATAAATAATAAAACAATCATATGATTAAATTGTTGTTGAGGTTGCAGGGGCTTCATTCATAGTACTTTGTCTATGTACATAGTACTTGGTGGGATAAGCAGTACAAGGAGCTGCTTGTCCTACCCTCCCCAGAAGCCAATCAGTGTGTTTTTAGTGGGATTCCCATTTTCACCTTCCTTTTTTCCAGCCATTTCATTGTTTCTGTTCACCCTCCTGTTTCTTCTGGGATGGTAAGGGCTTATATCCAGTCTTGAAATATATATATATAAAATAATATGTATATATATAATATACTTGAAAGAGTGCTGAGAGGTTTTTTTCTATTTTATTCAAGAACTAGTATTTTTGCTTTTGTGGTCTCTTCAGCTTTTGTCACATGGGATAACACGATAAATATTGTGTTGATTAAATTTTCCAAGTAGGTGTAACAACTCTTGTTAAATTTCAGGTGGCTTAACAATAAATTAATGCTGTTATCTGCTGATATTCAAGTAGAGACTTGTGAAAGCAAATTTAGTTTCAAGGGATGATTATTTTTTTATATAACCAAATAAGGCCACTCCTTTTTATTAAAAAGAACCCAAATAAATCTCTTCCTTTTTCCAGGAATTGGAGGGGGAGAGTGAGTCCCATCCCAACTGGTGCAGTTTTCTCTGTCCCTTCTCCTAAATGTCAGTGTGTTACTTAAGAGCTACTGATCCATGATGCTGGGAGTCATGAATTCCTGCCATAATACCATTCACTGTTTAGCCAGCTCCCCTGTAGCTTTAGCGCTATCGCCAAGGTATGGTGCCTTGAGATGAACACAGCTCATATATACCAATATCTACCTAACCAGTCTGCCTTCTACAAAAGAAGCACTTCCACCTACGAGGGCTTATCTTTATGTATAGCATATGGATCTTTGCCTGCAGTAAAACATTCAGAAAGCAGTTGTAGTTTGGATATACTGGGTGTTTAATGTTAGTGTTGATGTCTGACCACAGTAGATCTTGGAAATTTGGATATAAAAAAGGAATAGTTGCTCTGGCACTTAGAAGAAATGCTATTATTGTATTTGCTGGATTGAAAGCCCAGAGGCTTGGAAGCTAAACAAGTTGGAGTAATCTGTATGTGAACACAAAGTCATGCTCTACAGACATCTCTGAAAGGATCTTTACATGAGTGTGTACATTAAACAGCAATTGCTAGACCTTAATGTAAAAGGGAGAGCGCGCTGGGGAGATGAGACCTGAGATGAGAGGGAAGCTCTTCTTTCAAATACTTTACTAAGCAGCTGCTGCTGAGTAAGCCTATGTGGGAGCTTGTTGACAACTTATTCTTTATTCTAAACAAAATTCCTTTTCAGCCTTCTTCAGTCTGTATGGGTTGTTACAAATTACTTCATGGTTTCAACTGATAAGCATGATGTTCTTTTATAACTGCAAAATACCTTCCCTAGCAAATACCAAGAGTTGTTTAGCTCAAGCACTGTGATATGTTGTGCAGAGCTTCATTTTGTTGTTGTTACACACTTTGTGTGTTGTTGTTCAGGTACATGTACACTGTTGTTTCATAAACTGCTGAAGTTAAGGTTCGTGTTTTATCTGTGTTTCAGAACTAGTATTGTAAAGTCTGCACCTACTCTGGTGGTTAGAAATTCAAATATTTGATAATATGTATAGCTTATTTCTACTCTTTCTGTAGATAATGCTTGGTGTATTATGCTTTATATTCGTGACAAGTGTCATTTGAAATGAAAAGAGCTTGGTCATAGCTCTCCCTTTAAGGACCTCTTATGAGCTAGTAAAGTGATATCTACAATTGCGAATCTATAGCAATCTAGTTATTGTTTCATTAATTACACACAATACTGAAAAAAATATCAAGATCACTCTTTAGGAAGGAAGGCTTTTTTTTTCTCCTTTGCAGTGTTAAGATGGGAGTCCTTAATCTGTTTCTATCTAGGCCATGGGAGCAAGTTCTCCTTTTTTTTCCTTCCTGTGATTTAGTGATTTGTGTTTAAATATTTTATGGATAATTTTGCTCCTTTCTGCTTTTGAGAAGAAGCTTTGATGAACTTTGTTTTGCTCTAGGCTTTGCTGGTGCTTGTTCCCAACTGGCGGTTTATGAGACAAAAGCAGGCTGGTGGCAGCAGCTGTGGAGACAGCATGTTGGCTTGCAGTTATTAAATCCAAAGAACAGGGAGGGACACCATGGGTTGGTAGAAAGAAGCAGTAGGGCAGTGTATCATAGCTAATGATTATAACAGCAGTTCCTCTCCACTCTTTCACAGTCCCAAGGCTTATGGAACAATCTTTCAAAGTCTTTGGTGCTACTGAAGGTGCCTTATGTACTTGAATGTTGTGACATAGTCTGTTGAGTGGCATTGTTTCTGTCACACAGTAAGCTGAGCATACAAATGAGCATGGAAAAAGATGGACCAGGGTTGTTGGGTATTTTATGAATTGCTTGTGATGGGAGGTAGAGAGCTGGTGGGTTAAAACTGAGTTTAATTGTCTGTGGTACACAGTGGCTCAAGGCAGATCTGGTTTGTGTTCTGGCATTTTGGCACTGTCTGCTGAGGATATGATCATGTAATAGTTTACAAGAGATGTGAGCTGTCCCCAGTAGATTCTCTGTGACTTCTAAAACAAAAGGATTGGTTAAAAACTGGGTGTGGGAATGTTCTTTTGTCATATCTAATATGGACATTGACATATGCATACATGTGAAACAAGAAACAGTAAAGTTAAAAATATGAATGACAAAAGCTAGCCAAATTCTAATATACTTCTTTTTCTCACTATTACAGAAATACATTAACTTGAAGTGGAACTAAACAATGGAACCAGATATTATTCGAATGTACTCCTCGTCCCCTCCACCACTAGACAATGGAGCTGATGATGATGATGAAGATGAATTTGGAGGATTTTCTGGTGTAAATACTGCTGGAGTAGCTTTTCCTGATTTTGATACACCAGACTACAGTCATCCAAAGGAAGAGTTTATACCCACAAATCATTTCATCCCACTCCATGATTATTCTGACAATGTAGCTAGCATTGCAACTTTCACATCTGTTAAAAATGTTAAAGACTGTGTTACAGAGCTTCCTACTCTTACTAAGGAACTGTCTGATATGCCAGCTACTAATACCAGCAGAGAAAAATCCAAGTTTAGAACTTCAGGTACTGCTTTAGAAGATGTAAGTAAAGGAGGGGAACAAAGACACAACACTGGGAAATCAGAGGGCTTTTCTTCTGGTTTAGCAGTTGAGAGCCAGGATGAGCAAATAGATGCTTGTAATGGTGAGAAGATTCCATGTCTAGAGATTCTAACAAATGGATTTGCAGCATCAGACCCTGCAAATCCTCAGGGAACAGAAGATCTAGACAGTATTGGTGACTCAAAGGGACTGAAAACTGTTAGCACCCGTAGCACTGAGCAAAATTTGAACTCGATGCGTAGCTCAGGTGAAGACTTTGCAGATTTTGCTTCATTCTCAAGCAAAAAGCCAGTCCATTTAGAGGGAACAGGAACTACAATATGCAGTGTTCTTCATGAAAGAGACTCTGTGAGTATTGAGGAGAACAACAGAATAAATGGAGTAACTCATATTGAAGAAATTTGCATTTCAGAAATTAGTCGTGAACAGGATCCCTCTGCACTGGAAGATAATGAATTTGCAGGTTCTAGTAAATCTCTAGTAACTGGAAGTTCAATATGCACTACTGAAAATGGAGAACACAGTGGAAGGAGAAGACAACATGGCACAGAGAATGGCAAAGGTCTTACTAGGCCTGATGACTATTCAGAAACAGAGTGCATCAAGGTTGATAAGGTCCAAAGCCTAAGCTGTGATCTTGCAGGAGAAAAATTGGGTGATTCTGGAGATCTTCGGAATGGTGGAAGTAGTACTGAAGTAGTAGCGTGCAGTGACACACATGACGATGATGATTTTGGTGATTTTCGCGCAGTCAGCGGTGCATCTCCCACCTTCAATAATGGCCAAGAATCAATAAATTCTCTAGATACAGAAGGACCTTCCAAACAGCCCGTGCATATTAGTGAACCTAATGAAGAATTTGGTGAATTCAGGGACACAAGTACTGTTTCTCAGCAGCCAGCAAGGTTGGATCATGCTGAACTAAATCACACTGGTGACGATTCAGAGTGTGATACTACCAGTAAAACTTCTGGCTTAGACTTCCAGCATACTACTGAGGTAGAAAATGGTGATGACAGTGAATTTGGAGACTTTGATTCAGTGCCAAAACCTCAAGATGAGAGCGTTGCTTTTCAGGACTGTGATGACTTTGCAGATTTTAGTTCAGCATGTTGTAACCAGGATACAGACTGGAATGCTTTTGAAGATGAGCAAAAAGACAACTGTTCTTGGGCTGCCTTTGGCGATGAGCAAGCTGGTGAATCTCATCATAGAAAAGAGACATGGCAGTCACACAGGACAGATTCGTCTGCCAGGAATGATGGTCCAGTATTACACAAGACTGACAGTTTTGCTTTAGCATCTTCCCAAGGAGCTACCAGTAAGCAATTTCATGAGCCGGCACCTTTAGTTCAGGTAAGGGTATTCTTGATTTCATTCAGTCTTGTTCTCTTGTGCATACCTTTCTTCCTGGTTCCTGCTTCTACATGCAACAAGTGTTTGAGTAGTCTTTGTTTGTCTTGTGGGAGAGATTTAATTTGGTGGGTGAAACGGACTGGATGAAATAGTGTGCTGTGTTTGCATCCTCTGTCTTATGCACTATTAACTACCTGCAGAAAAATGAGTGGGGAATGCTGGAACTTGTGTGCATTTGTTTTTAGTGATTACATTTAGTCCTTTACATTAACTAAATGAATAAGCCATCATAAACATTTGAGAGTCTCAGATAGTTCTTCCTTTGCTTCATAGTTTATTGCCTTTTGAGGGAACACTGGTGTTGCCTCTTCATAAAACAGCGGTGTGACTAGAAGATAAAATTACTTGTTCCCAAGTTTTTTCATCACCATTCTTTTACCATGTTTAAAAAATCTGATTAAAAATGATGATTTGTAAATAGCTGCATTTACTTGCTTAGAGCAGAGATCTGGATAAACCATGAATTCTGCTCCTGGTATTCCAACTCCTGGAAAGTTAATAATTTAAAAGATTTTTAAAAATAAGTCTCTGCTGTACATTAGTTGTGGGAAGTTCTACATTATAGCAACATCACAAATATAGGAATTGGTAACTTCTTAAAGCTGCTGGCATTTCTAGTTAGGAGTTTCAGGGAAGGTAAAGTAGATAGGTTTCTCCCCTTCCACCCCCCTGCCAGGTTTTCCTATGTTGTTGCTAAGTATGTATTAGTTCTTTTCACTAGTTATCTTTGAGATCTATGCCTGTTCATACATAGCTAATTTTTTTACGAAGTATTTAATATTAGTTTTACAAAACTCAGAACAACAATTTGAGTTTTAAATTCTCTTCAGTATTTCCTCTCAATCATGTAATCCCATGTGAGTAGTTTAGAGTATGCTCTGTCTTTCTGAAGCATGCAGCAACACCAGCAATAAAGGCTGTTAGTGGTAATATGTGTCTGAAAGGTTTGGATCTTCTCTGGCAATAAAAGGAAATGAGGCAAATACTTTTTTCCAGGACCTCGTGTAGGCTTGGTGACATTCCTGCCTCTTCCTGTTTCCTATGAGTGACAAATGAAATGGCTTTTCAGAAGAAGGTTCTGCCAGCTGGAGCTTTGCAAGCATCAGCAAATGGAATGCAGCATTTGGGGAGTTAGTGCTGATTTCTTGTTTCATTAAAAGGTGTGCGCCTCAGCTCCTGACAATTTCTGTTTGCAGATTTGTGTGGGGAGTGGCACACCAAATTTCAGAGTGGCTTCATGAGCCCAAGAAAGGCTTTTGAGTGAACCTAAAGGTAGATTTCTGTGCCTGTGGGAAACCTTACTTGTTCTCCACCTGAGTGTGTGGGTCCATCTCTCAAGTTGAAAGCACAAATCTATTGTTACCTATTCTGTTGGTCATTAACCCATAAAATTAGAGAGTACGAAGGTCATTAGTGCAATTAATCTAAATTTTCTCCGGTTGCCACTTGAAAGGCTGTCCAGAGTCTGACAAAGAAATGGGATGGGGAGATGATTTCAGTCAGTCATCCATTTTTGTAGTTAACTCATGCTATTAAGGGATAGTCTGAAGGTTTCATACGCTTATAACTGACCATAATTTTATGATGGAGTTTCAATGGAAAACACTTTTGAATGTAAATGCTTGTAAAAGCAGAACCTTCAGAGGTTCTGTAATTTATTTCTTTTTCCACCTCCCTGAGTCTTCCTTAACAATAGATAGAAGCAGAGTTACAGTGGAAGTTGTTCCATGATCTGCTGTGAAGTCTCGCAGTACTTTGGTTAGATTGGAAAGCATGTTTTAAGACTTAATATTTTTTCATTCCTTTCCTTTATACTTCAGCCAGTTGTCATTGTTTAGCTAGAAGGTGAGGTTCTGCCTCCCCTGCCAGTGAGGAAATGCAAGTCAGAGAATATCTTACTCAAATAAGCTGTAGAGGAAGTTGGTGCTGCAGGAGTTTTCTCTGTTGCAATAGTTTCCTTAGCGTTGCAATGACGATTACTTGCTACATTTTTTTTCGTGTTAACTCTTAAAACAATAGTTACACATTTTCAAAGCTTAAGTTTTGTTCTATAAGTTCTTTAAATTTTGGAAGGCTCTACTGGATCTTTTTTGTATTTTAAAAATGTTTTAAGTAGTAATCCTGGTTTTCTTTTGTTGAGCCACACAATTTAGAAGCATTAAGAGTAGTTAAGTCAGGATAAGCCAGCAGATCATCCCAGTTCTTTGAGTGCAGAACCTTAGTAAAATTAAAACTCAGGTTTTGATTGGCTTCCTTGTCACTGAGGTCAAACCACAAAATACAGCTTTTTAAAGAATTTGCTTATCTTCTGTTTCCCATGGATTATTCAGGAGCTTTGTGATGCACTAGCAGAAACCCTTACATGCAAGATAAAGGTAGAAATTCGTAAGACAACAGGTATTTTTACCCTAACTAAAGAAGGGTAAGGAGCAGTATATCGCTCGCATCAATGTAGTGCTGCCAGATCTAAGAACCACATGCTGTAGCCACGTAAAGGGAGCAGGCGGTGCAAGGGAGAAATACTGCATGTGTTAGACACTTGAGATAGATGTGAAAATTGAGACCTCAGCTTAGGCTAAAGGTGCACTGGGATCATTTACAAGATACTATATGTACTTGATCTGCCATGTTGAGGCTAGAAGAGTCACTGTATTGTGGTAATGAAATAGTTTTGAATGGTGTATGAACAGAGCAATCCTAATGTAATTCTTTATTTTTCAGTTTTCTGCTTTTGTATACTTAGCCAACAGCCTTACTGTTTAATTTTTACCCATCCAGAATGCACCATGAAGGGAAAGTTACTTACCAGTAGCCCAAGTTCACTTGCCAATGGTCTCTGCGTATTTTCCTTTCTGATTCTTTAGTTTTTGTCTTCTGGGTGAGGAGGTGGCAGCAAAATTTTGTGCTTTCTGAACATGGCCTTAATTGTAAGGTACATGCCTGGCAAACTGTTTAAAAAGTTGTGGATTTGGTATAATGTTGAAGTAGAAATTAGACTTTTCTTGAATTCAACTAACTAATCCATTTTTTCTTACAAAATATGTAATATAAAAGAAGAAAGTAAAGGGAAAAGGTCACAAAACGACCTTATCTGGTGACACGTACTGGCAAAAAGATCATTGTGTCTTCTTATTTTGCCTTTGGTCTTAAACTCTGAATCCTGCACACAACCTGCAATGTAGGATTGGTAACATGCTGACCTATTGAGTAGTGCTGCATGGAGGGGAGAAAAAAAGGGCATGGTATATGGTATTCAGTTGAAACTACTGAAAGAATTTGCATCCCCTTAGAAAAGGTTCCAGTTTCAAAGGCTGGTGGACATGGATACACAGACTATTATTTGAACCTGTAGTAATACTACCATATACCTTAATCATTTAATGCTTGTCTTCAGCTGGAAAATGTGTAATAGTTGGTTTCAGTATAGCTGCAGGTTTGTGTTAGCTATAGATGTGCCTTTGTGTTTATTAAAACTGATGTAGGATGTAGCAGTGGGTGAACTGGCTGACGTAACAAGTACATGTGCTGTACCATATGCATTAATCCTCTTTATGTGATCACATAGAACACTACTAAGTTCTGTTTATAAGGAATGTAAGGCTTATAGCACAGCTTTTTCCATGAGATAGTGTTGAATGTTAGTCAGCTGTGAGGGGGTTACTCGGCAGTATTGTGCATTAAGAAAATATACATAGGACTTAGGCAGCAAAGCACAAAAGTGGTTATTACCTGTAGTGATTATGTGGGTGGGTAATACTGCTGTACCTAGCTGTGTTCAAGGCATATAGATATCTCTAGAGGAGATGAATTATGGCTTGGCTGGGAGGCCAAAACTCTTAGCTGAGAGATAACAAATACTGGTAAGGGAGGAAGAGAAACCCAGACAGTCCTCCATGGGGGTTTTAAGATCCTATGCATATTAGAGAGCCTGTGCTCACAGGTTCTAGTGCTTCAGATTAATCAATGTGGGTGATGCACAGTTTTTAAGCCACAAGTATGCATCAAGACAAAGAAAACTGTGGATCACTGTAATTTGGAGAGTACTTTGTCTTGGACAATCAATGAAGTCATCCTCTTGGAAAAAAGTAATTATGACCATAAAGACTTCAGCCTCTGGTTCACTAAGATAAATTCAGATAGTGTTGGCTAAATTAAGTTCAGACATTTGGGTAAGAACTTGAGTGTAAATATATCTGGCTGGAAAGGTTTGGGTGTAGGTTCATAGCATGATTCTTAAGTATGTGCAGGTGAATTACAGTAAAAACCAAACCATTAAAAGCAGTCCATAATTGTATTTCAGAAAAGGCTGGCTATGGGGATATTGCAAAAGAAAATAGTTCGGGAGGGGGTTGGTTTCGTGTTTGTTTATATACTTCCTCTGGAAGCCTGACTGAAAAGTTAGTACAACATGAACAGATGATAATAGTGACATGACCAGCTGAAATGGGAGGTCCTATGAGCTAAAGAAGTAAGTTGTTGCTATGTGGAAGGGAAACTGTTTCTTAATTTTAACAGTCCATGAGCCTTTCCAAGTTAAAAACTGCCCCCATTTAGCTAGGAACTTAGTGATTTGTGTATTTGTTTGCTCATGTGCACTTGTAACCCACTCCTCCCACACCCAGAAAAAAAAGTGCCTTCCATTACCTAAAGAGGACTGCAAGAAGTCTGGAGGGGGACTTTTTACAAGGTCATGTAGTGATAGGACAAGGGGTAATGGCTTTTAACTGGAGGGTAGATTTAGACAAGATACTAGGAAAACAGTTTTTACTATGAGGTGAGACATTGGCACAGGTTGCCCCGAGAAGCTGTGGCTGCCCCATCCGTGGCAGTGTTCAAGGCCAGGTTGTATGGGGCTTGAAGCAACCTGGTCTAGTGGAAGGTATCCCTGCCCATGGCTGGGGGTTGTAACTAGATGAGCTGTTAAAGTTCCTTCCAACTCAGACCATTCTTTGTTAATAGTTCCTTCCAACCCAAACCATCACTTAGTTAACTGTTCAGCTTTGTTTAATGATTGAGTCCAAAAGATGCTGAGACCCACTGAAATCGATTGGTTATGTTCCCCATGGTGAGTTGCATCCATTAAAATCCTTTTTTCAGCTCCCCTGTGTTAACTGTAGTCATGTAGACTACATGAGGGAGTTTCTCATTAAACCTCAGCTTTATTTTGTTAACTCTTAAAAAAAAAAAATTCCAAAAACCTAAACCCCCCCCCAAAAAAAAAAAAAAAAGGAAATTGTGGGAAAAAAAAGCCTTTCCCAACCCACGCACACATATGGTGAAGGTAAAGGAATATATGGTGACATAGCTCCTCACAGGCAAATGTGTTCCTAGAAAATACGGATCGGTCTTTAGAAACCCCAGCAAAGGGAGTTTCTCATTTAACCTCAGCTTTATTTTGTTAAAATGGTCATAAATACCTCTGTTAGGCACTCTCTAGAGCAGTGGGTTCCTGATTTAAAATAAATACATAAAATCTCTCTGGTTAATTAGTTTCTTTTCTTGGCTTCTGGCCCCTGAGCTTTGCTCTGCTGTTTTTTGAGAGACTTCACTTGGCTTCTGAATCCTAACTAGGAGCTGCTTGTGTCTATATGGACTTTATTTCTTTCCTTAATTATACATTTAGCATCTTGGGTCCTTCATATGCTCATTTCTGTCTCCTTATATTTTTCTATCAGATAAAACTTGAATATCTAAATATAATCATTTAACTATTACGCTGGCTTTATTTATTCTTAGATCTTCCAGTTTTGTGTTTGATAGATGCAAACAGCCCAGAGCTGGAGTTTGCTTCCACTGTAGCCTCTTTTCCTGGCAGCAGGAAAAAGGAGGTCTGAAGATGTGCCCTGCTTTCAACTCTTCGCCTTCTTAAAGCACCTCTGAAGGGTGCCAGAGCAGAGATGCTGCGGGTTGTAACCAAGAGTGGGGAAAACGAGGGATTGTGTAGATAAGTGAGACTGTCCCCTCCAATGGAAAGTGGGGTAGAAGGAGGCTTGAGTGCCACTCCACTGTTCAGCTGCCAGCATGAGGAGAAGCTCTTGTGTCTACTCTGCAGCTCATATGTAGTTGGGACCATGGAAAGAAGCAAGAAGACTGTTGGGGTTTCCCCCAAACAACCCCTGTACATGGAGTTTCCCAGAATTTCACCAAGAGAAATATTACAGCAGTCATATGATGAGAACTGCAATTCCTGTCAACTGTTTCTATAGTGTGGCCCAAGTATGTTGTCTTTATTATCTTCTCTTTTCATAGCTCTGAAGAAAGGCAGCAACCTGTCAATGCTGAGGTGACCTGGAGTCGGTTGAGGAGGATTTTAGTGTGCTGAGTGGCCTGCATAGATTTGCTGTGTTGAAGAAGTTCATTGGTTCTATAGTCTTGTGGTGGAAAATAAGAGAAAAACAAATTCTGCAAACTAAGTACTTTGGCCTTTTGGCTCTGTGGGCTGGATCTTGCCCCCTTTTTAACTGCCAAGGAGATAAATTCTAATCCTGTGGTTAACGTTCTCACTTAGAAGTCTGTTAGGTCTATGATATTTTGATTGCTTCAGGTGGTGATTACCACATAACTTAAGTGTTTACGGAAAACTTCCGGGTACTCACAGAAACTGGGGGGCTTTGAGCTTGTCACTGTTTAGAGAATCACAGTTTTTAGAATGGCAGCTGTAGCCTTCATTCACATCTTCAGTTAATGCCTTTAAGAATTTATCTTCTCAAATGGCAGTGGAAAGCACTTGGGTATCAAATGCTTTCAGTGACATGAAGAGTGGAGAGAATTTTTCTGTCTTTTTTCCATCCTGAAAGAGATGACACTACTGTGTATGACAGAAATAATACTTTTTTTTAGTCTATTTTATACATGCAGTAGATTGAAGTTTATGGAAGATGGACATTTACGCTAATTTCAAAATCTTGGTAATGCCCTTTATACCTGGAAATTGTGACCACAGGATTTCATTACTAATTAGGACAAGTTCAGCTGTTTCCACTAAGGACGCTGCCACTGCCTGGGGAATGTGTGTTTATATGCTCTTCCTTGTGTCCATTTGCACACATAGAATTAATTACTCTGGTTTGCTATGGAAACCGTTCTTCTCCATCGTATATAAATAAGGGCTAAGCATTTCTGGAAATGTAGAAAAGATGAAAGGAAGTGTAAAGAAGCTATAATTAAACTGTTACTGAAATTTTGGCTCAATTCTTAAGCTCAGATTTGAAACTGGGAGCTGACTGAGATGCAACTTGGTTCTTAGAAGCTTCCTGTTAATTCTTTCATTACCTAAGCGAGCATATTCTTAGTCACTAGCATGTTCTGAAATGTTGATCCTTTTCAAGAAACCTGATGCCTTGCTGTTTTCATGATCCAGTGCCTTTCATCTGCCTCTCCCTTTTCACTGGGGATGCGTATTCCTGCTGTATTACAGAAATGAAGTACGCATCACCTGTTTATGTGATGGGGAAAGTGATATACTGCAGGCAAAATTAAGGTTTAAAACCTAGGTAGAGTATGCTTTTGTGTGCTGAAACATTAGGTTAGAATCTGGAATACTATTTAGTTTTACTTCCTAAAAATGTAAATTAGTGTCTTAGTTCTGGTCAACAAATGCAAAACAGCCTATAAGTGATGTGACAAGTATTATACCTTACTGTACAGCTGAAATGATTGGGTGTTAAGAGATGATTAAAGAGAAAATTACATATTGTGGAACATCACTCATGGACAAAATGTACCACTAAGGTAATGAAGAGGAAAAGGAGGAAAAATAGTGTGATTCAGGTATGCTGTGTAATTCATATCCTTTAGTAGTGTAACAACTATGGCATTTTGACATTGTTTTGCAAATAACTGAGCCTAGTGGCTGTCCCTGTCAGGAATTTCTTCCACAGGTAGCAAAACTGAAGAACTGATGTTGTAAGCAAGTTCATTTTCCCACTTTTTGCAGTTAGCAGCCAAATAGCAGAGACTGAACAGACTTGGTTCCTAGTTCCTGACTCATCATCCTGACTCCAATACACAATGAAGATATACTGATAACATAGTGTTTGCCTCTGTTATGTTTCATATATTTGCTGATGTACATGGTCAGTGGTTTGCTTAATTGGGATGAGGCAAATTTTCAGATAAAAATTCTAATGAGAAATGTTGATAAGTTTTAATTGTGAACCATAAAGGTTTATCCCAGCTGTATTACTTGGTCTAATTAAAATATGTAGCTTCCACTTACCAGCCTTGCTTCTCTGAAACTTATATCATTTCAGTTGTAACAAAAAACTCTGTCTGAGGTTTATGTTTGTAAATCAGCATCGCTGCTGGAATATGCTGCATCTCCACAGGAGGGCTCTGCTGCCATAGCTATACTAGCGCACACTGCGTGATGCCTCTGGGATTTTTTTGCTGCTCAGTTTCTTTTCCATTTCCCCAGTAGAAAAGCAGGTATTGGAGCTGCTGGACACTGCCCTGTTTGCAGTGCAGCAGAGCAGTTGAAAGGTGGCTGTTGAGGAAGTCAAAGTTAAAAAGATAGATGTGTTGGCTTTGTGCCAGGCTTGCATTTCCTTCTACTAGCAAGAAGAGAGATTAAGGTGTTTCTGGTAGAAAAAAACAGGTACATTAAAGAAAGGCTTCAGTTTCATTTTTATGATCATACCTTAGAATTGGTACTTTTATTAAATGTTAAGAGTTTGACAGTTACCTGTGTTAATGGGTTGTGCTGGAGGAAAAATGCCTTCCATGTCAGTACTAGATCTGATGTATGAGACAGTTCGTAGAGCTGTAATAAAGTTGAAATTCTATGTCTACATAGAAATATAGAAGAACTAAAGAAGAAGTAAGCATACTATACTTGCAAAAGAAAAAGGGGGGGGGAGATTTTTGTTTGGTTTCTGAGGGGAGGAGGTTGTTTTGTTAAATATTAAATCTTATCTACCAAGGCTCAGTACAGGCTGTGGAGTTAAAATACCTGGAAGCCATTGGTATAGATATATGCTGTTTATATTGCTGAGGCCCTATCCTACCCAACAAGAGATGGTGACACTGGTGGAGAGAAAAGCAGGGCACAATGCAGTATGAAATGTCATAATGCTCTCTGCCTTCCTAAGATGCTTAAGTTACCGTTCTCTCAAACGATGCTAAAGTAGTGGCAACATCAAAACATGGTTGCAACTACTTTGTGAAGCAGGAAATCCTGCCTAGTCTCTCAAAACTGTGGAGTATAGATCAGTAGCTCTCCTGTAGCCTTCCCATGAAGTTTGAGTGTATTTACATACTCTTGATGTGAGTTTATAACACAAGGCACCAGAAAGAAGGTCAGGAGAAAATAACATTGATAAAGTTGTGGTTAGACAAATCATGCTGCTATCTTGCTGACTTATGCAGCTAAAATAAAAGTTAGTAGTGTTCTTGTTTTTTGAGTTATTTGGCTAGGATAGAAACACTCCCAAGGTTGCCTTTTTAACCCCTGAAGGATCACAGCATTTAGCGTTAAGTGCCTGAATTATGAAGGAAAGGGAAGTTGCATTGAGGAAAGTAATTCATAGAATCATAGAATAGTTAGGGTTGGAAAGGACCTTAAGATCATCTAGTTCCAACACCCTTCCCATGGGCAGGGACACTTAACTAAACCAAGGTTCTGTCCAACCTGGCTTTGAACGCCACCAGCATTCACAACTTCCCTGGGCAATCCATTCCAGTGCCTCACTATGCTTACAGTAAAGAATGTCTTCCTCATATCCAATCTAAACTTCCCCTGTTTTAAATTTGAACCCATTTTGGGGCAAGAAATTTCTTCAGGTTTTGGTCTGGAGAGCTATGAAACAAGTCTTACAAATACTTTTTGACAAGCAGTGTTTAAATGCCTTAGTCTTGGCTTCTGCATTATACCTGACCATCACACGAACTATACCAAATGAAGCTGGAGATTATAGTTTTCCTACGTCTCAGTCATTGATAGGGAAAGCTATTTCTAGTCTTAAAAACCTGTTACTTGCTGTTTTCAGAGTTGCTGTCACACCATGAACAAATGTTCTATGTCAGACCATTTTGTGAGACTTCTAACTGTATATACCTTATAAGAAGTGAATCTGTCTTCTGAAACAATGTTATATCTTGAGTTTGGGTTGAACTGTATCATCGAGTGGAAATTATATTGACAAATACTAAGCTTTCCAAAAAGATGTTTGATAAAACCCTTAGCATGTATAGGTTTGGAGACTAATACGTCTTAGGTAAATGTAGCAAAATACTTGTTTTTCTTATTTTCTGATAAATCATACCAAAGACTCCTAACTGTGGTAAGAACTCTTCCAGACTTTCTGTAAGAACTTGCTTTCCAGAGGGCAAGATTGTTACTGTTTCTCAGTAGCTAGCAGCCTGTATTTGGTGCTTATAAAGCCTTGTGATCCTCTGAGAGTTAAATATTTGATAGTAAGTGAAACTTCAGATCAGCTATATATTGTTTTCCACCTTACTGTTACAATTTTGGAGAATTTTAAAGCAGGTTGCTTGACATAAATATTTTCTCTTTAATACAGACAACGTTACTAAGTCGTCTGGAAAGAATATTTGAAGTCTGTTTTCCTTCCATGCCTGTCCTTGAAATTGAAGAAGAAGTCAGTTCCTTGAATCATTTGTTGGAAGCAGGTGAAAAGCAGATGACAACTGATGAGACCTTAGCAAATACTGGGTAAGAAACCACAATGCAGCACACTTAAAGTGGAAATAGAAATGTGTCTTTAGGAACTTAAAACATATACCAGTAATTCAACATAAGCTTTTTGTTTCAAGCATTTTGAAAAACTGTCAAGTAGCAATCAGTTATCTAGCAGAATGCTTGTTTTCAGAGGCTGCATATGCCAGGAATATTTCACTTAGCATATCAACTTAGTCAGCAGGATATCATCTTTTAAGTGATGTTTCTGAGTGAATCACAATATGTCGTATTAGTCACATTTGATATAAATCAGTGTATTTATTCATGTGATGATGAAGTCTCAGTAGGCCTTGTCCTGTCTGCTCTGGACATCATTTTCCAATCAGAAGTCTGATCTAAAATTGTTCTGAGAATACTGTGCAGTTTTAGTTCCCCTGGGTATCGTGCTTGGGTGTAAGTTTAATAGGAATGTATAATAAATCACTTGCATTAAAAACTAGAAGAAGTATTCAAGGCTGTGAAGTTGTTATTCCTGTTGATAACTTGATTTATGATGGGTTGTATAGGGAGCTGATGGATGTGTGGACAGAGCTGCAGGATATCCATGAGGCATATGGACTGAGATACCAGTGGGGTGGCTCCCACAGCAACAAAAAGCTTTTGTGCTCCTTGGGAATCGACACAAGAAATATTGTGAGTCTGTCTGTAAAACTTGTTTTTTTATATTATGGAGCTGCTTTAAATGTAGAATCAGGTGGAAGTCTTTGTATGAATGCTTGCCTCTTAATTGTATAGCTGCACTGAACACTGCTTTTTATGACAGACCATCTGACAACTTTTTATAATCTCTTTTAATATTAAAAGTTGCATTAGTTTTTAACAATTGTGTTATATTTAACATAGTATTTATTCTCTGATACTAACCTTATGCAAGTTATATAACATTGAAAAAGCTATTGTTGTCACTGACTCAGGAAACTCTTAGTAAACTTTTTGTTGTTGTTTTATCAGCTCTTTACAGGCAACAAGAAACAGCCTGTTATAGTACCCATGTACGCAGCAGGACTGGTAAGCTTTTTTAATGCTGTTTTTGCTATGTTATATAATGAAATATATTAAATTATATTTGGCACCAAGTGTGCTGAAAGATACTTTTTAAGTATGGCTATGGGTTAGGCATCAGTAGAAGTGCTAGAAAAGACTCATCAGATCCACAATATTTATTATATGTGCAAGCAGATACTTTATAAATAAAAGTATTGGGTTACTTATTTCAGGAAGCAAACTATTGAATAAAGTGTGTTAGCTAGTCTAAACTCAGTTTAAGGCACTTTCTAAAAAGAAACCTGAATGAAGTAATCTGTTCATGTGTATGTACCAGTAAAAAGTTATTGAATTTTAACTATTAAATATCAACTAGAACTTGATACAAGAAACTAGATCATTGCACAGTTGTAAAAAATGACAAAGGAACATCAAAATTAATCAAAACATCAGTTCACATCAGCACTTGTGAGAAGCCACGGTGCTAAAGACCAGATGCTTCAAAGGAAGGCAAAGTATTGCTCAATAGCTGGGATACTCTATGAAACATGTGTTGGAAGTTTTCTCATTGCTCTCAAGCATTCCTCTTTGTGCAGCTGTTTCTGTCAAAGGCTGCTTGTTAGTTACTTGATTGCCTCTCAATATCCCTAGGTAAAGAACGATGCACAGTAATGCTTTGCAGTGTTACTGGTATATTCATAAAGGACCCATGTATATATATAAAAGGCTATTTATGCATACAAAAAGCATTGTATGCTTTAAAAGTAATGTTGTATTGCCCCAAGTGCTAGATAAAAATAGTAAGCATAATTTAGATCTCTGTAGATTAAATGAAACTCAAGTAACCCAGTACAGTAAGATCCGCTGTTTTCACTTATGCCAATATTCTGAAATTCCCATGTTTCAGACTCTGTGTGGGGTCTGTAAAAACATCTAGAAGATTTTCCATTTTTGCTAGTCTGAGCAGAATAAATATGTTCTTTTTTCAGAAAACTTGTGTGTGTGTGTATACACATGCAAACACACTTCTATATTGTCACTCACAAATTGAATATAAAAGGATTACAGAGTTTTTTGGTATACATTAAGCCAGTTTAACTTCTAGGTAAATTTTGTAGTGTGACTTCTACAGTCATTTTCTGACGCTGTTGTTTTCTGACGCATCAAGGTCAGCTCATGTCCTTCTCTGGATGTAAGCATGGTATTCTGATGCAGAGAAGTAAAATATCTCGTAGTAATTGCTGTTTTCTTCCTGTAACACATTTGTGAGCAAGACTATGTATGTATGCAACACATGCAGTTATTTTTTGCAATTAATTGTTGTTGCTGGTTAATTATCTCAAAATTTTTCTTATGTACTTGAGCACACAATAAGCTGGATAGAGATGATGATAGGAGTGATGATAGGAGTGAAGTGGCTTGCTGCTTCCTATTGCCACCCTGCTTCAGGTGCTTCCCCACTGTCAAAAAGAATTGATTTAACTGGTGGTTAAATCCTAAGCTCCCTTAACATGGTGTAGAAACATCTGTGGAACATCTCATCTTGGTGGCTGGCTTCCTGAAATCATTTTAAATAAGCTGGTTGCAAATCCAGTTATTTTATTTAGGGGTTTCTTTTCTCATACCTCATTGCTCTGAAACATGCAAACCACCTTGGCACAAGCTTTAGTCTTTCTCACCCTCAATTTTACTAAGGACCTTTAGAGGTTTCAGACATTTTTCATAGTGCTGTCTATCTTTGGACCACTTGCTTAAAATCAAAAATGTCATTTAATTATTTTCTTAAAGCTTTTTAATGTATTTATATCCATGTCAGTAATTACTGTACTTGATATCATTCTGCAAGCTGATAATTTTTGTGTCTTCTAATTACTTAACTGTTGAAGTTAAATGAATGCACTTCTACCTTTGAGATGGGCTATTTGATGTTTCCAGAATAGTCTGTGCACAAGAGGGAGGAGACATCACCTCATCTAGTAACTGTTTCTTCCAGCTTAAATTACATTATTGAAAGTTGAAAGCAAGCTCCAGCAAATCACTTAAGTTTCTGTTACTGACTCTAAAATGTTTCTTATGCCTAAGGAGCCAGGATGATTCTCTTCCTTGTCCCATCTCCTTCCGTCCCCCTCGCTGAAAGTATCCAAAAGATTGGTTACCCCCAAGCCCTAGTCGAGGGTAGTACTACCTAGTGGTTTGTTTCCTATTTTATTTGTATGTGCAGTTCGTGGAATATGTATGTGTGTGTGGTTTATTATTTTTTTATTTATTTCTCTGTTTAGGGTATGTTAGAGCCTACCAAGGAACCTTTGAAACCAATATCTGCAGCAGAAAAAATAGCTTCAATAGGACAGACGCCTCCTGTATCACCAGAGATGAGCACCTGTACATCTGATCAGTTCCAGGTAAAATATAGAGAAGGGGGAGGAAAGTAAAAGAAGAATGAGGGAAACAATGGGGTGCTTTGCCTCTTCCTTCATATTTAAAATATCTAAATGGTGTGTGCAAAGACACCTGTATGTAAAGGGCAGGTGTTCCTTGTGTTAGATTGAAGTCTTGCTCTTGGATCTGCTTTTCATGTGTGACTGGAAGGGAGTGCCTATGCTAAGACTGTAGCAGCTGGTGGCCATCATTTAAGAGTCCTGATGATACCTCTGTTAGGCAGCAGTTTGCTTTAAAAGGCAGTGGACAGTTACTTCCATGAATTTCAGATATAACTTTGGATTTGTCCTTTCTTTGGCTAAGGTTCTTCATCTTTGCTTTTTTTGAAGCTAGGGTCTTGTAGGACATCATGCTACCTGTTGATTAGCACTTGTTTCTTCTGAATTACCGTATCTACATATGTACTGTTCATGTTCTTTTCCTTTTTTTCCTTTCCCGTCTTTTTCAGAGTGATATGAAAAACAGCCCAGCTGTCTGGAAACAGATTCTGGGTACAGTTATTACTAGAATAAGTGCTTGACTGTACAAGTTCTTTGGGCCCATTATGCCAGGTTTTATTGAATGATTGTCTGTTGAACAGAAAGATTCTTCGCTGCTTCTCTTTTAAGTTTGGTAAAAAATTAGTTCAGATCTGTTTAGAAGTGAGCTTTTGAATTTCATTAATTTTTTTTTTGTAGTTTTGATAGTGTGACATTAGAAAACCACTTAAATGCCATGCATGTTTCAGCATGTGATTGTCAACAAGCTAATGAAATCTGCTGAGACATTTCAATATCACTACAGTAGTATTCAGCTCATATTCAGAGGGTCAGCTTACTGCAGGTCTTGTTTAATCTACCCAGCATCTCTAGTTGCCTGCTGTGCTTGTCATTTTATGGCATTCCAGAATGAATTATCCTTGTGCTACACCTAACCTTAACACTACGTTTTTTCTGAGTATAGTGATTTCCTTGCATCCTTGCTCTGCCATAGTGCAGAGCTCCATGACATGCTTGTACCAGAGGAGAATTTTTTCACTGCAGAATAGCAGTATGTCAGTGGTCTCAGAGCTAAATTTGTTTTATATAGCAATATACGTATTTGGTGATGCTCCTGTGCTGCTTCTCACAAATACTATAGTGGAACTGAGCAGCTGGACTAGGCATTAGAAAATGTATCAGTAATGAATATTGCAGCCAGTCTGAGCTGAAGAAGTCACTAGTGTTATTTCTGCACATAAAAAAGTAGGAAAATTTCACTGGCTTTCTGCAGCATTCAAAGTTCCATTTTTTTTTACAGAGTGGAAAACAAATTAAACCATGCGCTAAACATAGTTTAGAGATCTGCAAGAGCTTGAAGGAGCAGCATCTGACATGTGCCATTTTCTCAGTTGCTTGGCAGTTGTAGTGGTGAGTGCCAAAAATAACGAACCTCTACTTATCAGAGGTTTTTTGGTTTTGGTTTTTTTTTTTTTTTCCTCTCTCTCTCTATGAATTCTTACTTTTAGGTACTCCTGCAGCAAAATTCCAAACTGTGGCAAGCAGTAGGATAGTCATAGAATGGTTTGGATTGGAAGGGACCTTAAAGTTCATCCAGTTCCAACCTGCTGCTGCAGGAAAGGACACTTTCCACTAGATTAGGTTGCTCTAAGCTGAGTCCAACCTGGCCTTGAGCACTGCCACGGATGGGGCAGCCACAGTTTCTCTGGGCAGTCTGTACCAGTGTCTCAGCACCTTCACAGGGAAGTTGTTTTTCCTGATATCTAATCTAAATCTCCCCTCTGTCAGTTTAAAGCCTTTCCCCTTTGTCGTATCTCTACATGTCCTTGTAAAAAGTCCCTATCTAAATTTCTTGTAGGCCCTTTTAGGGGGCTGCTTTAAGGTCCCCCTGGAGCCTTCTCTTCTTTCTAGGATGAACAAGCAGCTCTCTCAGCCTGTTTTCATAGAACATGTGCTCCAGCCTTCTGATCATTATCTTCATGGCCCTTCTCTGGGCTTGCTCTAGCAGGTCCACGTCTCTCTTGTGTTGTTACCCCCAGAGCTGAACTGCAGGTGGGGATCTCACAACACCAGAGTAGAGAGAGAAAATCCCCTCTGATCTGTTGGCCATGCTCCTTTTGATGCAGCCCAGCATACAGTTGGCTTTCTGGGCTGCATAATCTTGTCCCATCACTTGTTCTGACAAGACCATCTCAGTTCAATAGCTGTCTATGAATACATACCAGAAGTTTCTGTGCTATCCGTCTGTGCTGCTAGCCTTGGGTTTTTTGTTTTTATTTTCATAAAGACAAGTGCTGAAATAAGCTTTTGGGTAAGAGATGAGTTAGAGCTCTAGCCATCAAGAGGCCACAGTTAAGTAACATTGAGAAAGTTTCAGGGCAGAAACAGTCAGTTCTCCACCTTAGAGACCTTGTTTCTTCTTGGCCTTCTCTTAATGTTTGGTGGCTTCTGTTTGCTTTTGGAAAAATCCAACTTCAAATTTTACAAATTGCCTTTAGGAATATTCTAAATTGTAGTGTTATTAAGATGATGTACCCCAACTTTGGGTAAACATTTCATTAGGAACTGTGCTATAAACGTTGGTAAATATGCAATGGAAATGTAGACAATTTTGGTGAATGCTGAAACTTCTTATTCTAAAGACAAGTAATTTAGATACAGCAATTTATATATCTTTTAAGCTTATCCAGTTAATGTGTATTTATTTAATTAAAACTTCTTAATGCCTCTGTTTTTAGGTAATGATGATGATGGGTCATTCTTATATTAAGAAACTTAAGAATATTGACTTTGTTATTAGAAGGAGAGGTTCTTGTTAATAGATTCCTAGGCTTTCTTTAAGGTAACGAGTTGTTTAAAGCCTGTGTGTGTACATGTATGAGTTCCTGCTGAAGGAATAAGACTTTGGAAGAAAGACTGTGGTAATGCATAAGTAGGAGTGCAAAGAACATTTGTAAGAACACCAAAAAGCCTCCTGAGTTTTTTTTTTTTGTTGTAGGCGAATGGAAGAAAGCGTGCAGAGATTTAAAATAGAGAGCATTCAGAATCAGAAGTATTAAGGAAAAGGCAGCGAATGATCTGCAGTATCTTTTCTGAGTTATTATATAAACTCTGTGTCTTGGCCCCATTCCCTGCGGAGGATCTCACTGGTGTGGTTAAAGCGTGGAAACAGAGTGGAGAAATTTCCATCTGAGCCATTTAAGCTGTGAGAGCAAGGTTTTTGTTATTTCGTCTCTCAAGCTACTTAAGTTCCTGACTGATCTATCAAATTAGTTTGTTGTGTAAAGATGACTTTTGTAGACTCATCCTGTTTTGTATTTGAAGGCAGGGTCTAAATTTTTCTTGTCATGTTTATCTTGACAATTGAGGGATCTGTTTTTCCCTTCCTCTGTGCTCATAACTGTAAGGTAGGAAACACAGTATGAAGTAATTCCCTGATTGCTGTTCCCTTTATCCAAGCATGGTGTCTCAGGGGCTTCACAGGTCTGAAGTAAAAGGCTTTATCGGGACACATCAGGTGTCAAGAAAGAGTGTCTGCTCACATAGGCAAACTTTGATTGTGAAACCTGATGCAGGTACCCTTCTCCTCTAGAGGGGGGTTCTGTACCATGGCCAAGTCTTCAGGGAGTGTGATTTAAATGTATCCCAGTTTTGTTAAAATGGTTCCTGTTTGGACTTAAAGTTGACTGCTTTCTTTTGATTTGATACTGTTCTGTGGTTAATTTTTTAAAGTTTTATTTACCTGCTTCTCTTTGGCTTTCTTGGAATAAAGCTATCTTATATTCCACTCTTTCACTACTGCTTCAAAGCATCCTCTTCTCTCTGCTTGGGACTGTGTTTCTTTGGTAGTCTAGTGGTAGCTTTGTCACAGCATACAGCATAAATGGGGGGCTTCTTACTCACCTAATTTTGCTTTGTGAGTTTTATATTGGATTAGAAATCTGCAGTGACCCAGACCTTTCTAGAAGAAAATTAGCAGTCATTCTTTTCTGCAGGTGTCCATTATAGCACATCTGCATACATGTGAGCCACTGAATTAGGGATCAGGTTATAATAGAAATAAGTATCTTACACTTGCTGGTTATTAGGGTGTAAGCCTTAATTAAACCCCATGGGGTGACAGTCTTTAAAAGCACTTTTAATTATATAAGGGACCATCAGGACTTCTAACAATGACAGATGCAAACTACCATATTATTGGCCACCAGCCAAAGCCTCCATCATGGGACTGCTCTCCAGTTACACATATGAGAAAGATCCAAGAATATATGTAGCTTTGTGGACAGAAAGAAAGGTTTGCAGGTAAGAGATATGGAACTTGCTGTTGTATCAGATGTGACAGTCATTTGAAAATGGTGTCTAAGAAGAATAATTTTTCAAGACAGTTGTAATTTTGCCAATGAATGCACACAGTAAAACGTATGAATTACTTCCTTGTAAACCTTTCTGAAATGTTTATGATGCTAATTTGTGGGATTAGCTAAATATTTATACTATATTTGTATTACAAACCCTTCTGTTCCCCCCTTCCTGCAGCTTTAAGACAGCAAAACAGTTTTTCTTTTTTTTTTCTTTGTTTAATTTTCCATGGGTAATTATTGGCACAGAGACAAACATTTACATTTTACTCCTTTGCATTACAAAAGCTCTTGCATAACACCATTGTAAAATTACTGTGTGAAAACATCTCTCAGTTTTATCAAAGAGAAATACAATACAGTAAAACCAGTAGGCATTTTAGCTTCCTCTTTTTCCCTTCCTTAACACTGAGAGTAGTATTCTGACAGCTGAATATACTTCTTCATTTCTGTACCATGTCATGTAATCTAAGATGAAGGGAGGAGATAGAGCGCTTTGTCCTGATTCTCAGTATTCTTCTGGGTTGGGTGTTTTTCCTTAAAGCATGTTATTAAAGTAATAGTCCAAGTGCAGTAGTCTAGCAACCTTGCAATCTCTGAAAGACAAAACATTATGTTCCTACTGTCTGAGATTTCAGTGCGGTGTTCAGATGTCCTTGTATAGTTTAGTTTTCTTGAGGCCAAGGACACTAGGAACAGAAAACTTTGTTTTTGGCTTTTGCCTCTACTCTCTCCTTTTGCTTTACTGTTTGATAGAACAGGGCTTGTCAGCAATCTGTGTAGATGGAGTCCGCTTTACTTGCCACCCTCTTTTGGGGGTGGTTGAATTCAGCAGAAGGGCCTCATCCCATAGAGCAGTTTAATATACTTAAT
>JASSUY010054732.1:60801-115165 GCA_032466535.1 Forpus xanthops | reverse complement strand
TATACTCGTACTGATTTCGAGTCAGTTTGGGATTCTTTCCCCATATTAGGAAGAATTCATCACATCCTTTGTGCTTTGGCAAATCTGAGAATCAAGTCATCATTAAAGGGAAAAGCTTAGCATGCCATTGGCTCCACCGTTTCCATTCAGTTCTGTCACAGTCATCGGTCCTGACTCAGTCTTTTGACACAAAATGTGGTGGGTGTTTTCCTCAGTAAGTGAGAGTTGGTAGGAAGCTGTTTTGTTTCAATTTGAGTTCATTTTGCTCTTTTTTTTTCTTTTCTTTACAAGCCTCTTTTAATGTTAATATATTTTAAATGTGACAAACCTTAACCAGGCTACAGATAGTGATCATTACTTCATCAGGTGTAGCTTCCACACTCCTAACGTTATGTTTCCACGCAAATCATTTCAGTGCCAGTAACTTCATTAGCAAAGTAAAGTGAAAAGTGTAGCATCAGCTTCTTAGGCTCCATGGAGTGAATACTGTTCCATTTGTGCTCAGTACTGGAGATATTTCCAAGTCATTAGGTAAGAAAGATTTTTCTAGGCAGGGCATTTACTATAAGTAAATACAGAAACCTCCAGGTCCCTTCATTTTTCTTTCCATAAACATCTATCACCTAGCAAAAGCCTCTTACAGTTAGCTTAATTGTGCAGAGCTAGCTACAGTCTTGATTTGTGATTCTGCTTGTTTTTTCAGTGTTGGATAGTTGACAGCTTTATATATATATATATATAAAATAAAACTAAAGAGAAGGTATGTGTCAGCCACTGGAAACTTGACTAGTGGTGCATTTTGAACAATGCTGCAGAGAACTTCCACTGGTTGTTCTGTTCGAAGGTGAGGGCACAGCTTTTCCCAGTACTTCTTGATACTTGACCTCACTGGGGAGAGAGCAGAAATACAATGCACGGAAGTAGAAAGATGAACTTATTTCAGCCATTTCTGATACAGTCCTATCTGCTTGTGTCCTGAGAATATGAGAGGACAGCACTTGCAAGTTACACCGCACCTGAACACACTTCCCCTGTAAAGCATGGTCCCTGCTGCTTGCTTGATTTACCTGTGTGTGTAAAAGATATAACAAGAAGAAATGAAAAGGCAAAGATGGGCTCCCACAAAGAATTAACATTTCCACGCTCCTCTTGTCCAAGCATTGTTACCCAGGGTTTTTTTTTTATCAGAATGACTTAATATTCTGTAACTTACTATCCTTTAAATATTATCTTTTTTAAGGGTTGGGATGGGGAGGGTATTGATAGTTTGTCCCTCACACATAGGGATTATGACTCTTTAAAGCAAAACAAACCAAAAGAATCATGGGCTCTTTGACTGTACATAACTTGATGTTATATGTAATCAGGACAGAGAATGGATGTACAAACAGCTTTTACTAATAACCCTATTTTACATTTGCCCTATAATTGTGTATACCTAGCTTCTTATGCAAAATGCATTGTCTTCCATGAAAGTATTAATAGTTTAACTTACAACTATGCCTTAAGGTTTTTTTAAATCAAATTTATATGGTTTTGTTAATTTGCAAATCCTGTTAGAGTCTAGAGGTTATCTAATCTGTATTGTTGAGAATTTAATGAGACTTCCTATGAAAGAACAAATCTACTTTGGATCTTTAGTGTATATTATGAAAATACTTTCCTCCTAAAGGTTGGGGCTTGCTCATTTAGTTGTCTTTTTAGTATTTAGATGCTAAAGAATCTGTTGTTTGAACTGCTTTGCATTGTTGTAACCTGAACTGACTATAAAATCTGATTTCTGACTTTTCAACTCTAGGAATCTCTACCACCTGTCCAGTTTGACTGGAGTAGCAGTGGCCTTACTAACCCTTTAGATGGTACGTCTCTCCGTAGAGCCTCTAGCACCAGAGCTAGAGATAAGAAAGCTACAAAGTTCAGACAAACATCTATCTGCTGATTATTTTTTTTAAAAACAAATGCACACACATATATATAAATATATATATTTATTTCTTACTCCTACCTTTGGAAATTCAGGCTTTCTTTCTGATTAACTGTGCCCCTGTGTGAAGTACTATGTAGTCTGAAAAACACCAGGTTAAGTATTGTTTTGGATGCTAGTGTCACAGTGGCAATATTAACACTACATTATGCATAACTGCAGATTATAATGAAACTCTGAATGAAAGAGCATTTTAGATTGAGTTTTACTACTTAAGAGTATTTTTCACCAATGAACTACTATCTGTTTAGACATCATTTGAATGACAAATTTGTGTATAGTGGCTACTTCAAAGCACAATATTTTAACCACAAACTGTTTGCAAAATATATCCTTCTTGAGCTGAAAGTTTTCAGATTTGCAGATAATTTTATATTTCAAAAATGTGACTTCATCTGTTACCACTTTTGCTTACATGCAAGAGCTAATTATAGGTAATATATTAAAGAGGTAGCTATGAATTTATTTGTATCTGTAAATGTATATAGTTAGCACATACAAGACCCTTCACATATGTCTATTTTAATAGCAAAACAAGTTGTTCCACCCCCTCCAGTCTCAGAAATGCAAGTGCATGCAAAGGAAACAAAACAAGTTTTGGAAACTTCTTTGATGAGCAGACTAGAAGCTTACTAAGAAACACACTTTTATGAGGAGCCTGCTAACAGCAATTAACTCGTGACACAAGTTGTTTTAAAGCAGGCTAAAATGAACTGCATCTCTTACTCCACTGGTGTTACCTCATGGTGTTGTTTCCGAGCATGTGGGATGTAAGAGTTTGGATAGCAATATCATGGTGCTGAAGGAAAGCCTGGATGGACCCTTTTGCTGTTGTCTGGTGTCTTACTACTTCAGTCAATCATCATGCTTTCTTTTTAATGAACAACTTCTTTAAAATGTATCTTGATTTGATTTCTGGTATAGTACTAAAGGGGAACAGTATAACTTACCAGTGAGGAACTGGATACACGAGTGGCGTTTGTTACCCTGCTTTAAGATAACGATAATTAATAGCTTAAAGCCGCTAAATAAAACTTTAAAGGGTTCTTTTGGTTCTTCACTTTTTGGGGATCTGCGGAGTCTTCCTGACTTTCCTGTTTTTCAATTGCAGTAAGGGGAGCAAAAGCCCACTATATTCAAACTATAAGTTGACCTGTATATTGTTTCCCTTTAACTGATCACATCTTTCCTTCTGGGTTGTGCTGATTCTCTTTCATTTTTAGATTGAAATAAATATTTCTATTTTCAAGTTACTAGTGTTGATTTCCTTGCTGCATTGTACATAAGGAAATGTGCACTGAATTAAGTTGTTAACATTTTTAGAAGGTACAAACTAATACTGTAAGCATTGTTTTTCATGTCAATTTTTAAATTGCGTACTGAGTACTAATTATAACTTGCATGTTCAAGTGTGTGTCTTACCCCTTTTTACACATAAACCCCTCCCTTGGCTTACCTTCTATATGGCTGCCTACCAACACGGTCACTGAATTTCAAGCTAGTGGAGGTTCCACTCTTCTGAACCTTGATTTCTTTGGGCCCGTGGATGACAGTAGCTCTAGCAGCACCACCACAATCCCAGGTCAGCAGAGTGTTAAAACCACAACTGTAATATTATAACGACTTCCTAAAAGCATGAGCACATCACTTGACTTTCCTATAAACAAGGAGAAATTTTGCATTGTGTTTCTTTGCAATGTCTTTCTACTGCATTTTTCCTTTAATCTGTGTTCTGTTTTCTGGTGTTTTGTATTGAGAGTGAAGTATTTAAAAGGTACTGTCAGCTTTTTTCCTCACATGCTGAAGGAATGAATGGCCTTTATGCTCTTGCAAATAAGATGTTAAAACACTTGTTTCAAACGAGAAATTTTAGAGTTGGCTTTTCTAAGCACTTGAAAAATGCTGTGGATGTGATGATCCTCCAAAAATGAGGCTTTTTCTCTCCTCTCTGAATGAGTGCCTCCAAATTATAGGATTATGATGTTATTTAGAAGTTCTGAGTGAATTTAAAGTTACAGAGCTTAACGTATCAAACCCCTGATGGGGTTTGCTGATACCAGGAGATTGTAAGTTTCTGTGTGTGTGAACTAATATTAATGATAAAGTGAAAGAAGTGTTTTAACATAATTCATAATAGAAAACAAAGATAGTTGCACATTTGTGGGACATTAGAAGTTCATGAACGATAATTATAAAGCCAAAGCACTTTATCTCCAACCTTTTCCCTTAAAAAGGAAGTGAAAACTCCACTCTCTATTTGATAGTACACGAAAGAAATTGAATTAATTTATCACTTGGTTTTGACATGCTCTATTTTATGCGAGTTTGTGAAAACCTACGCTTTGAATAAATTTCTGCAAGAATTTAAAGGAACATTTTTGGGGTTTATTTTAGTGTATAGGTTAAGTAGATAAGGCAAATATTCTTCCAATATAATGTCTGAAGCCATGATAATTTTCTTCATAGGAAGATTTGGGGGGGTTAATTTACTGGTTTTAATTTTTAAAATCAATTTTTAAGACATATGGGGTTTTCCCCCATTTCAAATAAGTGCTTGTAATTATTACTGCATTTTTTATTTTTAAAAACCTGCTTTTTTTTTTGTTGTTGTTTTGAAATCTTGCGTTGAAGGCATTTTTGTGTCATCGCATTCCAAATGTCTTTATTCCACCCTTGAGAAATGTCATTATCCAGATGAAAGATGGCAGGTTTGTCACGGAAATGATAGGTAGCAACATCAAGAAACTCTGGTCTTACAGATTCTTTTGTGTGTGCAAGTCTATCAACATCAGTCATCAGTACCCTGTACATGTACTACTTTTGCAATTGGGTACATTCTTGTGTCCTGATGATGTGCACACTTGAAGCGATTACTGGAGGGATACTGTTAGCCTTTTATTGCCCCTTTTTTTGTTGTTGCTGTTTGTTTCATTGAGTTGCAGGTACTGCCATCTTCCCTGGTATGCTCTGTAGTACCCTTTTTTAGTTACTTTTATTTGGTTTGGCTTTTCTTTCCTCTGACTTGTTTCTGGGAAAGTCATTTATTTCTTGGCTTGCAGCTCGTGTGTTTGTGTGTGTGTTCAAGAGCTTTGTGTGGGGTTTGGTTGGCTAACTTTCCTTCAATATCTCATTAAGGTTTTGCAGTGCTTTCCTTAAATATTCTCAAATCATTTAAATAAAATGGAGAATATGCAACTCTTGAAAATCTGTAAAATAATTGAAAGACAAATTGTTAGATAGTTTGGCTTAAAGAAGCTTTTATTAGTAATAGGAGCCTGTTCGTTCTCTGGAGACCTTTAGTTTTACTTACTATAGATCTACACTGCATTCTTCTCAGTCTGATTTCAAGCCAAAATAACTTTTTTATTTAAAAAGAATTGCGTTCTGCATTCTGAAAAGGGAGTTGCCAATTTCTAGTATGTTCCCACAGGTTTAGTGTATTGTCTTATTTCTCATGATAATAGTTCAACACAAATGCAGCTGAGTAAGGTGCCTGGTAAATTGAGCAGCAGCATCGCATGACAATGCAAATGAATTCAGGACCATAAATGTGAATATCTAAATGATGTGACTTTGAAGGTTGCATTAAACTTCTGTTGCAGAGTTGCATGTCAAAGGACTCCTCTATTCAATTAGTCTTACAATTTGTACCTTAATGGGATTTCTCAGGCTTCTGCAAGTGAAAGTGTATTTCTTCAAGTCTTCCTCTCCCTGATTGAAAGTAGATATTTTACGGAATAGTTGGGCTTTTTCCTATTTCCAAGTTCTGTAAACATCTGACAATACTTAAATTGTGGTGTACTGGGCTCAGGACAGCGCGTATTTTGATGAAGCTGCGCAAAACTTAACTTTGGAAGCCCAGACTTAAAAAACTGTACATGGAAAACACTGCTGTTAATTTCTAATCAATTCATACTAAGTGGATCATCAGATCATCTCCACGTCCAGTCCCCCCTTCTGCAGCTTAACCAGATGATTTTCTTCATTTTACTCCTCGATCAGCTTAGTTTCCTAACAGTGTGAGAGTACTTGTGCACAAAGGATGACTGATGTAGACACTGCGTGGGGAGAGTTCATGCAAAGCAGGCATCTGTTTGTGCACGCAGTACTGCAATTACTGGGTGGAAAAGGCAGAACTATAGGCACAGACATTTTCTTTTTTTTTTTTTTTTTCTTTTTCCACTTAGTAATCTTTTGGTATTTCAGGAGTACTTCTGGAAGTGTCTTGCTCCACTCAGGCAGACAGGATAAAATCATCAGTGCATCAGTTTATAAATCAGTTTCTGTATTAGGTAGCTACATGGGACCATTCCATCTAAGCATTTGCAGTGTTTGTTCTGCACTAGTGTGAAATGCTTGTGTGTTGGTCAAACCAGCTGACACAAGTGTGACACTTGTTTAGAACACAGGTGTCTATCATGATGCTTCTGTATAAAATGTCCACACTGGTTTTGAAAAACACTTGTTATTGTGGATGGCATATATGCATACTTCATTTAAACCCATGAAGCATGAACTAACTTAAACTGTAACTAGAGTAATATCGCCAGTTTAAAAAGCTTCTGAGCAACAAAATATGTTGTCTTTCCTCTTGATTTATTTTGATAGTTCTAATTCATAGAGACTTTATTAGAGAAAGCATACTTAGTATCTGGAAATACTAGAGCTATTTCCTGTTATGATGTGGTGCTTGCTATTAAATGGGTAGAATTTCTCTCATACATATGTGTCTTTTTTTGATGCAGTTTTCCACTGTTTGCATTGTTTTCAGAATAGCCTCTGCTGTTAAAATTTGAAATCCATTTGCATCACATGTGATAGCAAAATTCAGCATCTGTCTGAGTTAAGATACCTGAAATTATGAAGTCAAGGCTGAAACATCCAGATACTTACTGAGTTATGAACACTTGAAAAATTAAAACGGACCACAGACTAAAAGCTGTGGTAGCATTACACATACTAATATGTAACTTTTTTAATGCCATTCCACTTTTCAGTACCATAAAAGCTGCTTTTCCTCACTTAAAGCATTTTTAACACAAAACATTTTTAACTCTTGGAAAAAGCAGGATACTAAATGCACTGTAATGCATGCCAGTGCTGTGTGTAATCCCTCATTAAACAGTTGATTCCTGGTAACATGCAGTGTTCTTCTAATACAGTTGAGTTGAAGTAACTGAAACAACCCGTTTTACCACAGCTGACATTTTTACAGGTATTTCACTCTAAAAGGTAAATCAGGTTTGTTTTGTTTACTCTTGGGCTGAGACCTTGTGTGCCAGACTTGATCCACTGTGTGTGTGTTTTCTAGTACAACTATAAAAGCTATTGAAAAGGGTGGGGACAGAGGAGGATGTTTCAGAAACGCAGACACGTTCTGTCATGTTCTTTTCATGCATCTTGACATTATAAATGATTCAGATGTTTACAGAAAACAGTCTCTAGCAAGTTGGTTTGTGGCTATTTATTGTTACACTTGCCTCCAACCATCACTGATTATCATTTTATACTATAAGGTGTGGATCCTGAATTGTATGAATTGACAACCTCAAAACTGGAAACTTCCAATGCAAGCAACAGAGTGACTGATGCATTTGCAAGACTCATGTCTACAGTGGAGAAGGCAAGCACGTCCACAAGGTAAATACTTTGTTGTGCTTTTTCCTTTTTTTTCCAAAGGTGGCATGAAATGTGAAGAGTAAATGTGTGTGCTGTTTAAGGTCAGAAGTTCTTGAATGATCAAAAGGCTAAAATTTAATTATTAAATACAAAATTCATAGTACTATAATTCATATTTCAAATTGTTATAGAACTCTAAAATGAGAAACAGTTCATGACACAAGTTGAAAAGCTAGAGATGAGGATTGAACTATAGCATCTACAGGGATGCCGGGGAGGGACTATTCATTAGGGACTGTAGCAGTAGCACAAGGGGTAATGGGTTCAAACTTAAACAGGGGAAGTTTACATTGGACATGAGGAAGAAATTCTTTACTGTGAGGGTGATGAGGCACTGGAATGGGTTGCCCAGGGAAGTTGTGAATGCTCTATCGCTGGCGGTTTTCAAGGCCAGGCTGGACAGAGCCTTGGATGGCATAGTTGAGTGGGAGGTGTCCCTGCCCATGTCAGGGGGGTTGAAACTAGATGATCTTAAGGTCCTTTCCAACCTTAACTGTTCTATGATTCTATAACTGGAGGAAGCGACTTCCTGAGAAGAGAGTTGATTCCAAAGAATGGAAGGGTAAACTGGGCCATGCAGTTTGGTGACGTTGGACTTTGAGCGAAGACTCTCCTCAGTCTTCTGTGTAATTTATAGATCTGGAATATTCCACAAGTAAAATGTTAAACTTGACTAATAATAATGACAATATTTGTCCCATGTATTTCTAGCACCTGCCAAAACTTCAATGAGCAAACATCATATTAATTTTGCTGTTGCAAGTCAAGGAACAAGTGTGCAGTTGGTTTAAGTTGTCCTTTCTGCTTCAGGGATCTCATGTGAGATTCTTCTGTACTTTTTATAGGTAGAACTTACATAAAAGCTTTAGGTGTCATACATCTTACTTGAAGTCTGGTCTGTTGAATGGGTACAGAACAACCTTTCCATTTATAATCTTGTATTCTTCAGGTTTATTTTTTAATCTGTATTTTAGCAGTAGGATCCTGGACTGTCTTAAGATGTAATTAATGCCTGTGCCTATTAAAAGAATCACTGAGTGATTCTCACCAAGTGAAACATTTCTGTTGTTGAGGAAGTGCATGCCTCAACATGCAACTAATATTAATTGCTTTACAACTAATAAACAGTTTAACGTATTCTCACTTGTAGGTGAGCTGTAGGGTTTGTTCTGCACTCTTAAACTAGATGCATTTCCGTGCAGCATAGCACTTAGAGAGGGGACATGGTTGAAGAGTTTTGGCAAATGTAGTGATTTGTAATTGTGGGAGATAGCTGGTTTTCTTAAAATTAACAGAACTATTGTTTGCAAAAGCTCTTTTAAAGCATGTTTTTTCATTAAGAAAACTTTCTTGCTAGCTTTCTTGCAGTGAAAACGGTCCAAGTGAACACGGAACAAAAATAAACCATGAAATTTCAAGGGAGAACCAGCAGAGGGAACTCCATACTTCAATGCTGATTTTTGTGTCTCAGCTTTGGAATGCCTATTTTCCTATCCATGGAGTGCATATACTCTTCTGAAAATGCACTAGTGGCAAAGTTTGACTTCTACTAATTAGAAAAACATTGTTACTCTTAAAATACTTTGTTATACATTCTAAGTCTAGTTTAAAATTCACAGCAGAACATACAAACTCTTTGATTTTTATTTCCACTCAGATTTGTATGTACTTCCTTTCTTTAAGAAGTATTAGCTTACTTTTTCTTTAGACATTAACAAGGAAGTCTGCTTTGCTTAAATAGATGTTCACCTTCATTTTCTGTATTGTTTGTTGATATGAGAGATTTAGGCTTTTTCCCAGTGCTTTCCACAGGGCACTGGAAAACTTTTACTTGTGCTGTTAAAGCTGTTTTTTCAGATTTCAAAGCTCTTCCCCTGTTCTAGAGAGCATTACTTACTGATAGGAAGAGGTTCTAGTTCTGTGCTGTAGTAGTATCAGGCTGTAGAGGGAGGGTGGGGACCTCAGGCTTGGCAGTTAAGTTCAGATACGCACAAGGATTAGCAGTTTTTAAGCATCTGTTTTCAGTGTTTAATGCATTTTGCATGTTACTGCCAACACTGAATTTTACACATATTTTCTTTCTTTAATTCCATGTTCTCCAAAAGAAAAGCAGTCTGTTTTTCAAGCTAGAAACCTTCAGAGAAATAAGGTCTTACCTCAGCAGTATGCCAAATATGTTACAGAATGCACTTTTTTGCAATAAAATTGTTTTTCTTTTGATTTTTTTTTTCTTTCTTTCACAATGAACTGAAGACTTTAAAATAGGGGTGGCTGGGTACAGCCAGCTCAGCAAGGATGACATCCATGCACCAACCTGGAAATATGGACTATTTAGCCATTCATGATAACTGATCAGGGGAAGATGTAGCCAGTGGCTTAACATCACTTTGATGGCCACTTCAGTTGTGTTAAGGCTATCCCATGTCTGTAATTTATCTGAACTCAAGATATTTAGGGTGAAGTTTAGAGTGAAAATACCATTGTTCAGCTGTAAAAAGCCATGTGGAAAGTTGTCTTTGCTTGAAAGAGCCACACCTTTTGCATTCAAACTCATCTCTAAAAGCCAGAAAGTTAGTTTCTCTTAAGGAAAGCGTTGGGAGTGCAGGGGAGGCTTTTCCCTCAGCTTGAGCCTGAAACCCTGACAGCAGCAGTAAGTGTTGAAGGTCAGGGATCCAGTACAGCATTCCACAGACATTCTGCAGCCTTGCCTGGTTCCATAGAATTGGCACAGATCAGAAGTTTATCTGCTGTCTTTTTGAAGGAAAACAGAACACTGATATCTTTCCAAGAAACAGACAAAACCCTCATTTAGGCTGGAAATATTCCTTGGGGGAGGTGTTGGATGGAGCAGGCTACCTCTTAATTACAGAGTGATTTTTGAAGTGCATTTTTCTAATAATTGTTGCTGTTAGAGTCTGGTCTTGGTGGTGCTATCCACAAAACCCTTCACAAACATGAGAGATGACTGAAATCCTGAAAGACTTGAATGCTGCAAGAAGGGATTGGAATGCAAAACAGAACAGTGAGGTGTGAGTGACACATCAGCAAAGTATTCCCTACTTGTTAAAGTTTCTTCTAGCAACTTTCCTGCCTGTCAGTTTGGCTAATTTTTTGCCAGCTTAGTGTTAGCATGCCTTTGAAAAGGAAACTTAATGAGAATAGGTAGATGGACTAATGCAATTGCTAGAGTAAGGGCATCCCTTCTGTCTCAGGAGGAAATGTAATCTAGTGTAAGAGAAGATATGGATAGAGGCAGAGTGATCTGTAGAGGGTGTCTTTAAATCCTAAATGAAGCAGAGACCTTGTTTTGTGTAAGGGATGGGTTCTTTAGTGGTTTAGTAATCAAAAGCTATGGTTCCAAAGCAGGCAGTATTAATAGAGGCACTGCTGACAATCTGCTTGCTTGGGTGTCCATTCTGTAAGCTATGGTATCTAGGAATTAAGAGTGCAAGAGCAGGAGAGGCTCTGCAATGTTTGCCCCCAGACCAGGGTTTAACAAAAGAAGGTCTTGACAATGGGAACACCTTTAGTAGTGACTGAAACTAATGCTCTGAAATGGTTATTTCTCTCACCTCCATCAAAAGATACTACAGTTATTAGGCAGTTTGTTAAGTTTTAAGGGTAAAAACAGTCTGCAGTGGTGATGCTACTTTGTCTTTCAAATTTAGAGGATTAATGAGCAATCTTTTAAGGTTGCCCTGGTGATGTCTCCTACAAAAGGTGCTGACTGCTACACAGAAAGGGTGCTTATAGCGTCCAGTTTTATTGTCTTCCATTGGAGGCTGTCCCTCTGCATCAGCGAATGAAGACTTTAGGCTGTTTCATCCCTCTGTGCACTGAGATGATTTTAAAAAAGACTTTGAGCTTCATTATCAGAGATGATTTTTAAAAAAGACTTTGAGCCTCATTACCAGGTGATTGTAACTTGGTCACAGCTAAGCAGTGTTTACTGTATTAGTGTGTTAGCTTGTCCTTTAGAGATACTCTCTACAGAACATATTAAGCAGATAAACTATTGCAAAGGGCCTCCAGCCAGGAGGGGAGTATTCAGTAATTGGGCAAGGTTCACATCTGACTGCTTACTGGTGCACATGTTCTGCTGCAGTGTTGCAGAGACCAGCTAGTACAGCAAGAGCAATAGCATTATCCTGTGATAAAGGTCCGGTGTATGAGCACCAGGTGAAGTGCAGTGCTGCCTCTGGGATGCAGCAGTGCCATTTCTTAGAATGTCACAGTTGAGCAGAGGAGGAAGAGGCATATAAATAGCAGGGAGTGTGTGAGCTTCATCTCGGTGCCTGATTAACAATTACAGGAAGTCCTATTAATGCAGATCTTGGAGTCAGCCCTCTTCCTTTGGTTCCCTCTCTCAAACACTGTGTAGTTAGCTGTAAGTCCTTGATCACCAGGAGTTTGTACCTTTAAGAGGCTTATGGTAAGTGATTACTAATAGTGGCACCAGATACTGATAACACAGTGGTGGGTGAGAACCACATTTCAACAGCTCAGAGATAGTCCTTCAAGTGCCAACAGAGCTGACTGTGAAGTTGTTAGAGAAGGAGGCACATATTGGCTCTCTGCTTCTTCCTTCAGTAAATCCAGCGCACAGCTTTGTTTATCCTCCAGAATTTGGTAATCTGCCTAGTCAGTGGCTGATGAAATTCCACTGCAGCAGAGAAAAGAAAATATTGCTATTCTAGTGGAAGGAAAGTCGGATTTACTATCTAGGCTGCCTCATCTAGAGATCTTTCATCAAGTGGAGATTTCAAGTAGCAAATGAAGTGATAGTTCAGTGTCAACACAATGATCAGTGATGTCAAGGATCAGTTTGACTCCAGCTTGTTTTTTTTCTTCTCCTCTGAGCTAAGAAATTCTGACGCTGCTTCCCTTTGCTTTCCCCTCATCTCTGATCAGATGAGGAAACAATTCTGATGGGTGCTGACAAAAGAAAATAGAAGTACATGCTGCTTTGTGGTCAGAGTGGTCATTGCCCTCTCCAGGGCTCCATTTATAGTTTATAGCTAAGACAAAAGTTATGGAAAGGGCATTTCTGAAGTGTTCTGGGGAAAGGCAGCTTATTTGGTTTCCAGCCTTCTGTGTCAGCTTTTTGCCCCAAAGATTGAGGGAGCTTATTTAGCTAGAACTTATAATGTTGTTACAGGGTACAGCAGGTGCCTTTTTGGAGCTGGAATAGTGCTTGATGTAAAACTGAGTAGTAATAGGCAGTGTTCTTCAGAGATCAACCAGATGTCTGTGAAGTATGGATGTTTGGGCAGGGGAAGGGGTTTTCTGGAGTGGTCTGAGACAGGCTTCATTTTACTTAGGAAATGCAAGGGGTTTGCATAATATCGAGAACCAAACTACATTGAATTCAGACCTCTTTATTCATTTTTGCTCAGTAATTCTTATGAATAATGCAAAAGGCAAAGTAAATACCAGTGATTCCTAAACTGCTGTATGTATCATGGCTACGCATACTACTGCACTTCAAAGCAAGTAGCTGTAAGTTGGAAGCCACCCTTTTGCCATTGTTGAGCCCTGGGGAGGGGGTAAGGGTTTGTGAATCATGATATAGAGTATAATATAATGTCATATCTGAGAATGGTCACGTTGGAAATACAGCATAAGTACCTTTCTGTTTTATAAGTATTAAGTAAGTTAGGAACTTCTTAATGTCCTTTCAAGACTTTTCCACTCTTATTTTGAGAGATTATACTGGATTTAGGTACTTTAGAACTAATGCTTCTATTGTCTTATACCTAGAATATGGGCACGGTTGTCTCTTCAAGTGAGTCTTAACACTGGAACTGGCAAAAAAAAGAGAAATACTAAAATTAACATTTGAATAGGGTTTTCTTTCCCCTCCTTATTGCAACAATATACAGGAACATTTTGCTGACTTTCTGTGTTAACATTTTGTTGGTAGGCAGGTAGGTATTATAACATTAGACTTCTCACGTAGCTTACAGAAGTGCCTGTCAGTGGGAGGCAAACTGACAGAACACTGCTTCAATCAGTGATTCTTTTAGTGATGCAAGGTATATCAGGTACTGTATTAATGCACTTTGTTCTTTTCTTCTCCACAGGAAGCCTAAAAAGGAAGAACATCTTAGTGAAGAGGCTGCCAAGGTGATTTCTAGCCTTCCTGACTTAACTTTCATGCATGCCAAGGTGTTGATGTTCCCAGCCACATTAACACCTTCAACAAGCTGCCAAGAAAAGGTAGACTAAAGTGATGTGGATTGGACGTTTTATATTGATTTTTTTTTTTCTTTTTCCTTCCCTCTGTGGGTCGTAAAAAAGCAATCTTGGTTTAATTAAGAAAAATCAAGTTCAGATGATTTGTTGGTAAGCAGCACTAGAAAGGTATACATAGTAATGTATATTTATTTACATACCGGAGTCCTAAATTTATATTAGAGAAAAATGTAAATAATTGGGGGTAAATCTTTTTGAAGATCTATTCTTTTTGTTGTGCTGGGATGTACACATTTCTGTCTTTGTGAAATACACTGGTGGTGTCCTTCTTACAAAACATGAAAAATGAAAAAAAAAAAAATCCTAAAAACCAAATGAAAACTTCAGTCTTCACAGGCTGTGAAGTCCCCGTTAAAGGTTTTCAGATTGCATTGAGCATCTTTTTCTTTACTGCATATATTAAAATTACTATTGCTGGGGAAAAGAAAGCCCAAAGGTTACATTGTCCCTTTGCAGGTTTTCAGTTATTCTTGTTTCTTTAAAACCCAGTAATTTCTTTTGTGCTTTAATAAGCTTAAGATGTGATTTTTCCTTTTCTTCTACTTCATCCCCTCCCCCTGTTTGATTGGCTGATCAATCTTTATGCTCTTGAACTTCAATAGTATGGCTCTGTCACTGTATCGCCTGTTGAAAGGTATGCTCTCAGTAACTACTTGTTCCAATTCTGGATCACTGTCTAAACACTTGATTTTTTTGGGTCATTAGAAGGTTGTCTGCTTTTAATCAGTTTGATTTGGAAAAGAAGGACCAAAACTATATGAATGTCTTACAATGAAATTTACCTGTTAAAGTTTTTTTTTATGTTCTGTTGTACCACTATTCCTGTTTGATTTTGCACAGTGTAAAATGACATAATCATAGATTGCTATGGTTTTAGGCTGTATATACAGTAAAAAACTATGGGTTGTAAATGTCTGGGGAAATTCCTATGGAAAAAAGAGAGCTATGTAGAAGAACCTCTAAAAAGGTCAATGTGCATGCCCAAGGTCTTTTGAGATTTAAGTGTGTAAATTTCCTTTTAGCTTACACAAAATAAAATAATTTAAAAGATAAAAATGTTTGTAGTCTGCTGTCTTTTTATATGGAATGGACACGTTACGTTTCTGTTAATGGTAAAATCGATGCCCTGCATTAACAGTAGGAGCTAGGAATTGGTGGTGTGCAGTCCCTCAAAACACACCTGTCGGTCCTGCAGAAGGAGAAGCAGCTTTTCTTTAATAGCCCTGTTAATGCTTTGTGATGTAGTCTCCTATTTCTGTCTCCAACTTGCCTTCCAGCTTGCAGGGTGATGTGGCCCAAGGCATGTCAGTGTTTGGGGTTAGAGGCTTCTTCAGAGTGCTTGGCAATGCTCATCTGTAAGAAACACAGATAGTGGTGAGGTGAGAGGACAACTGCATTTGCCTCTTTCTTAGCTAGAAATAAAAACGTAAAAATAGCATTCACTTGATTTTCCCAGCATGTTAGCTTGCACTGAACTTTTTCACCAACAGTCTCTTCAGGGCCTCTGAGTCAACTATCTGCAGGTAAGGCGTGCTCTGAGGGCTGATAGTCAGGATGTTTTGCATGGGCATAGACTCTTCCATGTCTAACCTTACTGTGTGCACAGCTCTTTAAGTGCTCAGCAGTTACCCCTAGTTCATCACTACTAGTTCTGAGAAATCTCTGATGCATTTTCTTACCTCTCTGTTGAGGTTTTTATCATCTGACTACGCTTGGGTCAGAGCAGTTAAAGTTCAGTTTGTCATTAGCTAGTAAGCTGAAATATCCATGCAAAAGGAGGCTTTTTCCTTTCTGAAATGTCTTTGAGAGCTGAGCACTGGAGTTTTGCCTTTGTGAACATGAGTTTCTGTGAGTAGTGGCTACTCAAAATTGAAAGAGCAGCTCATACAGTTGTGATAAAGTTTAATTTGTGAAAGCTGAATTGGCTCCTTTGCCCTCTAGTATTGCAGTGTACAATGCTGCAGTATCAAACTGCACCCTGTTGTAGCTGAAAAGGGTTATGAAAAAGCCATCTGCTTTACCACGTCACCCCAAAACATTTCTGTTTGCTGCTTCTGCAGGTTTTCATTACAGTATTGACTTCATGCCTGTTACATATCAAAATCAGCTTTGCTAATCTCACAGGTTAAGCGCAGTATTCTGTAGTGCATGCTTATGATATCACTCCTTTCTGGTGCTGGGCTGCTGTAGGTTAAAACCAGCCCTTTTGTTTCCATAGCGGTGGTGTGTCCCCCGAGCTGGAGCAGTGGTATAGCTGCAGCAGAGAGCTATAGCTATTGTTTCAAGGAGAATGTGTTTAGGAGCTGACTCATGATCCTTGTCTGGCAGCAAGTGGACTGAAGTATTAAGGAGAGGTGGGGGTGGAAGTGCCAGCTGCAAGTTGATCTTTAGTCTCCTCACAATTGCCTCTAGAGGCAGCTGCCCATTTGTCTTGCAGTCTCCAAGTACAGTACTGGTGGCCTGCTGTAGAAGGGGGAGGGGGAAGAAATGGCAGGGGGAAAAGGAGATTTCTATTGTGACTGATGTACCAATCTGAAACTTGGTGAAACCTGGCACTACCGAGAGTGTGTTTATGGGATTTTTAATGTTCTTTCTGTCTCCCCTCCCAAAAAGAAAATTGCATCCCACATGCTGCTGGAAGACATAAATCTTCCATCTAAATTCAGCCTTTTTCAGGTGGATGCTGTTTGCCTTAAAGCATAGCATTGCTTTTTGTTTCCTAGCTTAAGCCGCCTTCTTTCCTATGGATTGTGGATGGACAGGCAGGCTCCTCTACCTCTCTCCTCCTGTCTTCTACAGGCAGCTTTGCTCTTATGCAAAACGTTGTGCCTAGCAGATCCAGCTGCATCAGGGTTGTCTTTCCATGCGGTTCCCATTGACACAACATGCCTTATCTAGTTTGATCTTGCCAGGAGGTTTACGGGCAGGACTGCAATTGATACTTGCTGCGCGTTTGTGTTGCTGTGCATTGTCATCGGATGTGTCAATGTGGATCACATTCACCCAAGAACTCGTGTCATTTAATAGCGAGGCATTTATGTGTCCTGTCCAACAGAAGCAGCAGAGGATGCTTGGTTCAGATGTAATTGCCAAAGCTGGAACATGGCCATGAAGCAAAGTCCAAAACTCCCACTGTGAAGTGAGCTGCAGGCTCCTGAATGACTGCTAGGAAGAGCTGGACTCTGCTTGTGTTATCCAAAAGGCTGCACCCTGATGTGCGGTGGTTCAGCACTGACTTATCAGGAGCTTTACCACCTGCTGCAGGTGTTAGCAGTGCTGCACTTCCCGCAGCACTTGAAATGTTAAGACTTTCTCAGAGTATCATTAGCATGACACATTCATCTTGAGATGCCAGAAATAAGGCTTACAAATAATGCACGTAGATGCCCTCAAATGCAATTAGCGTGTACTGAAGTTAATCCTTCATCACACTGGGTTGTTGTACAGGATTTTACGTGGCAATGAAACCAGCATGTGGAAAGGTTTGTTGTTGGACTGCAGGACTGCTGCACTTGTGCTGAATATCTGGTGGTCTTTATAGGATGTGAGGGAGGCTTAGCTCAGTGTGTTTGAAGTGGATCAGTCTTGATCCAACCACTTGCATGTAGATGCATAATTATCTTTTCCATTTCAGAGCAATCTGAAAATACAGGATAGCAGCAAAATACACTTGAAGATAGTTTATAAAAGGATATGGCATCTAATATAATTGCATAGCGTCTGCTAGGAATTCCTGATACAAAAGCATAGAAGCTTAATCTGGCCTCTGTGCTAAAGAGCACAGCCTCTCAAGGCAGCAAGTAGCCTCATCTCCTCCCTTAGGTGAACCTGGTATGTAAAAGGAGATGAGAAGAAACAACGCAGTCAAATTCAGAGGTCTAAAAACAAGGTAAGAGGGAGCTGGAGGAAAATACAAAGCAAGAACTCAGGAAAAGCTCTGAGCAGGGGAGATAAGAAGGTGAAGCAGGAGTCAGAGTGCAGACAGCTGGGATAGCTATAGGAAGAGCAGGTGGTGGAGAAAGTGGGATACAAGCATGAGGAGCAGGGGCATTTGGAGAGGGGAGAAAGCCTGGGATGGATTACAGGTGCACACACTGTGCCCACTGGCTGCTTTGCTCCAAAATCTGGAGCTGAGCCTCAGAGCTCCAGGTCTCTGTTACTGTACTGCAGACAAAATATGTCAGACCCATTGTGTGAGTGTAAGCTGCATGTGTCACATTGGCCTGTCATTGCTATCAATTACTTTTGGTAAAGAGCTGGACTTCAGATGGAAGGGGTTTAAATGCAGCGGCTGGTGCCTGTTTCAGCATTGATACAAGCCCAGATGTGAAAAGACCTGTTTGAAAAAACATCTTTAACTAAGGAGGTACATTACAAGTCCAGACTGCAAGTATAAAATCAAACCCTCAAAAGCTAAGCTCTGCTGCTGTGATTTGGAGCTGCAGCTTCAGCCCTGTCATGCACTTGCAATGTGACACTTGTTCCTTACGTATCATCCTGTCTTCACTCTATCTCCTTGCCTCATGCCCTGCGTGGATGTATTCCCTGAATCAGTGTAGCAAAACTCTGCAGGGCCCCAGCTCCATATAGCTGAAGAGAAAGGATGGCCTTATGTGGAGAAGGCACAGCACAGTGCAGTGCTCTCCTGGTTTGGAGCAGCCAGCCATAGCAGCTCTTTTGCAGGTCACTTGTGCAGTTCTGTCCTTTGGTGCCCAGCATGAGTTGACTGATTGGGATGTGCGGAAATGCTAATTTCTCCAGGATGTAGCTTGGGCAATGTGGAACTTTGCTCATTTAATATACAATCAACGCTCTGCAACACCAGGGATCAGGTGCATGTACTGAGAACTCGGAACTGCTGGAGCTCCCGTTTTCATGTTGTCAGCCTGTTCTTAAACCTGTAATATACATTGTTATCCTCATTACAGCAGGGTTGCAAAGATCAACTCTGAAATGCCATGCTCCACCTGGTAGTTTGTCAGCGATATCTGAGAAGGATTCAGCTGATAGAGGCATCACACACATCTCAAAGGCACAGGGGAAGCTCGCTGTTTCACATCTAGATTCACTACAGGGTCACCAAAATGTACACTTCCTAGTTTAGGGGCTCTGAGTCTTCCTCTGCAGATCTGCTGATTTTGTCTTACTGTACTTACCTAACATCAAGGCATATATACCTGCAGAGGTTCCTAACACTGCACTCCATACAGGAGTTGGGACTCTGTGCCTTAAATAAGGCTTGGCACTACTTACAGAATGGGAAGGGGCAAAAAACCACTTCTCATTGATATAACAGATACAGTGGTCCTATGGAAAACAAAGTAATGAGACTCTTAACTGAAAACTAATTCAAAGGTCAGGGAAATTAAGGTGTATTTTTGAATGTTTGCTTAAGCAGACTTAATGATCCTTCTGGCATGCTGTTTCCTCATGCTTAATGATCTCTTTGGCACAGTTTTGTATGTTTAGAATATGTACCTGTGTGCGCAATAAAGTGAACTGAAATCAAGGTGAACCTCTCGGGCTGTATGCCCTAAGATGCTCTGCTGAGCTCCTACCCAGTTCCTTGCTGTTTGTGTGACCAAGGTGGCATTTGCTGCTGACCTGCTCCACCTGTGCTAATGCTGGCAGCTGAGCTGTTGTAACTGATCCTTACTTGTTAGGGCCGGATCATCAGGAGCTTATTAGTACCGATGCATGTGCAGTCCCACCTGCAAGCTTTTGTGTGGTTGACACCAGGTCCAGCGAGCAAATCCCCCCAGAATACAAGTAGGTTTCCTGTTGGGATTGTTGTCATTGTGTGAGCCTTGCCTCCTGTATTTAAAGCAATGGAGTTATTAAAGAGGCGGGGAGGGGCAGTTCCAGCTCAGCCTTGTCTGGGCCTTTGTCTCTGCTTTTCCAATGAAATGGGTCCCAATTGTTTTTAAATCTTTAAGCGATAAAACACTTGGTGTTTATTTCCCTCAGCCAGGGAAGAGCTGCAGTGAGGGCAGTGAAGCCAAGCGGGGTTTTCAAGACAGCCCTGGTCTTGTAAATGGCAGGAAGTGTCGTCTGGCCTGAGCTGATCTTCAGAAAGCATCACACAAGGGAAGAAAAGCAAATTCCTTAGGTCAGACCTCAGTGTGTTGACTGGAGGATGCCTTGTAGGGAGAGATGTCCAGCGCAGCTCAGGTAGCTGTAGCCTAGTGCCATAATACAGAGAGCACTGCACACCTTGTGGTGCAAACCCTGAAGACCACTGTGGGGTTCATCTCTGTCCTAATGAGCTGCACGGTGTCAGAGCTAGCCTGGCTCTGGGCCTTTTGGACTTGTACCTCGGGAGATCAAGCTCTCCCATCCCATCCCAACCTCTTTTTGGGCACCTTATGCCTCTTTGGGGAATTTATCTGTAACGGAGTCCAGTAGTAAAAAGGACAAATTAACATCTGTGCTAGTCCCTTTGCCATTTCTAATTGTTAACTGCAGCCTGTTCATCTAAATACCCAAAAGCATGCTAGTCAGGATCTGCCCTATTGCTTGGCTTAGTAACAAGTCTTGGCCACAGTGACACAGGGAAAGGGAGGGCAGTCCTGCTGCTCCTGCCCCGCAGCCTTGTCCCAGCGTGCTTTCCTGAAGTCAGCACACAGCTCTATGGTCAGAGCAGCAGGTTGATACATGGTGGGATGTGCAGAAGACACGTGTGTGTGGTCATTGTAGAATTGGCTCTGTCTAGTGTCTGTTCTAGTGTTCCCTCGGGCTGTCTCTCCTGTCTGCAGAGCTTGTGATAGCGACTGAATGGTAATCATTGATGTGGTCAGAGCTGGTTTTTCAGGTCTTTTCCGGTAGGGAAATTAAAGGGTGTGAAGACACTGCCTGGGAAGGACAAGTGAAGGCTGGCACCCGTGTACAGACACTTCACCAGCAGCTGGACTGCTGATTTCCCTATTCCTTCATGCTTGCCAGTCCAAGGAGTTTACAGAAGACGAGGCAACAAGTGTTGCTGGTTCTCTTCCTTGGACCTTTCAGCTCCTCATGGCAGCCTTGGAGAAGAGCTTGGGAGCAGCTTCCCCGGGAGTTCAGAACAGAGTGGGAAGTATCCCTCAGGCTTTCTCAATGCAAAGCCTGGCTTTGGCCATCAGGCCCTTTCTGATCATATATTGGCTTTATAACTGCAGGGAGCCTGAGCACAAATACACAGTGAGGCTGGTTTGGAGACAAACCGAAAACACATTGAGTGTCCCCCACACACCCCTCCAAACCCTCTGTTTCCCTCCCCAGCTCCAGATCTCACCAAACCCTCTGTCCAAATCTCAGCAGCTTAGACCTGTTTGCACATGAGTTCTACTACCAGAAAGGGGCTTTGTCTTGGCTGTGTTATTTCACTGGGAGCAGGGGCTGTGTTTTCATTGGGAGCACTAAAGCCTTTTGTCACTTAGTTAATGCTTAGGCAAGTTAAGAATCAACATGCAGCTGGCAATGGGTGTTCTGCAGCTGTTAGGACTATTGCAGGTTACTCCACTTTCCCTTGGACGGAGCTGCCTCCCTCTGACAATGGCAAAATGAGCAGTTGTATGGCTGCTTTGTGCTCTTAAGGGTACAATTTTCCCTCCTTTTCCATTTAGAAGGGGTGTCTCTCCCTTCCTCTCCATCCTTGGCCACCTCAGTGAAGTCTGTTCTGGCAACTTTCCTCCTCTGTTGGCCAGGGAGGAGGAAGCAGGGTGGAAAGGGGGGAACAAACAGCTGTCCTTTGGGTTTCAAATCAATGCAGCTCCTTAGCTGGCTGGCAGTGTGAGCTTGGTCATTAGGAAAGCTGCTCTTTTGTTCAGGGGGCAGCCTGAGCCAATTCTCCCCCAGTCCAGGACCAAGGAGGTAAGGAGCATGGGCCTTTCCAGCTTGTAGGACCATTGCAACTGGCACATGCTCCTATTCCCAGTGTTTCATTCATACGATGCACTGGAGGACCGTGTTGGCACTTTGGGTGTTAGCCTGTCACAGGAAACTACTAAAGTGTTGCAGCGTGTGTGCTTGCATTCCCATCTCCTTGTGAGAGGCAGCTTCCCTTGAGATGGGATGTGGGAGATGTGGATTTTCCCGTTGAGCTGCTCAGGTTAAACCTCTGGGTTGGGTAGGTTTTAAGAAAGTGAGATGGATGCAGTCAGCCCGTTGGTGCTGTTAGTACTGCAGCTCCCCTTTGCCTGCATTGGGTCCTGCGTGTATGGACAGTGATAGTGAATACCTGAAGCTACAAAGTGATTCTGCAGGGCTTGCGGGTCTTACCTCAATCCTGGCATGAAAGGCAGCATCACATTTGGCTTCCAAAACAGAGGGGCTTTTTGTAAACTGCATGTGGATCATGGTTCTGCTCAGCCAATGTGTATTTGGTTGTATTGTGTTGTTTAGATGTGCTGGAAAACACACTGAACCCCCAGGAAAAGACAGACTAGAGCTGGACTGATGTGCACTTAGGTTAGACCCAAGCTAGCAATGCCCAGGCCAGCCTGACAGCACTGCAGCTTAGAGGGGATAGTTAGGACCTGATATCAACCCGTTCCTGAGCTGTTCTGATCTCTGAAGTGTGTTTTGATCTCAGGGATGTCAGTGGGGAGGATCGCAGCTGAAATCTCATTGGCAAATAGGAGCCTTGTGTGTGGAAACCTGCCTGGCTGACATCTTGATCTTATTCCGCCACTTTCTGATCAGCAGGATTGAAATCCATTCTGGTTTTGCAAAGTCACTGGTGTGGTTTGCAGGTGACGGTGGGAAGAGCTGTGGTGTACAGTGGCAACAGGGATTTTAACATGTTTGTAGGAGGTATTTTACAGGTTTCCCAGTGTTGCTGTTAGAGAAGCTCCGTTTGGAGGGATACAAAAAGTCCTGTGTACAACTATGGGATTTGAAAGATAAATATGTCTGTAATGAGGCAGCAAATCTCATTTAGAAAGGTTCTTTAGTGGAAAAAGTACATCTTCCTCAGGTGCTCTGTTGTTTTCTCCATGGATTTGGGTGTCTGATGCCTTTCTGCCGCATGGCATGCTGCAGAGTGTTCCCTACATCAGTAATGGTCCTCAAATCTGCGAGCTTGTAGGGTGATGACATCCCTACCGGCAACAGATGCAAAACAAAGTAATGCAGTGGCACACCACGCTGCCTCAGATTAATTACTTCCACCTTCAAAAGAATACCCCTGCTCGCCTTAAAGAAACCTTTCCAGATGCTGTCGTGCTGCAGGTAGGGATGTATTTGTGGTGTGTTCCAGCAGCACAAGGAACTCGAGGCTGCACCTTAGCACATACATCCTCAGTGTAATGTGGGAGGAGAAGCTGCACAGCCATGGGATTGCACCACATTATATAGGGGCACATGATATAGGGGCCTGGGAAGCCTTCTGGTCTCCTACGCTTGGGAAAGTTACACTGATGGAGGACAGTTATTGGTGGTGCCATTAGCAGCAGGTAGGTTTTCCTTGCGTTTGGAGGGTTGTAAGTGAAGATGGGCTTTGCAGAGGCTGAGGTTAGCGACATGGTTCTGATTGCAGGGAGCTCCCATCAGCAGCTCTCCAGTTTTATGAAAAGAAAGAAGAAAAGGAAACACAAGGTGGGGGGGTGAAGACTGTTTATTCCTCTGTAAGGGCTGAGTTGGTTCTGCAGTGACATAGGTAGAATACAGCACTGATGCACTAAAGGTTTCTCTTTGCTGCCTCCCTGCAGTGAGCCGAGCGCTGACTTCTCAAGGCAGAAGCATTAGGGTAAAGCTGAAGTGCTGGGCGGCAGGGGAAGACTTTGATTTATGCACTAGTAGGGGCTGTTTAATCTTAGGTCTGCCTCGTTCTCTTATTTTCTGTCTGCGTTGCTTATTTTCGTCTCCCTGGGTACCTCTCCCAAGACTTCTTAGCTCATTTGTGTTTAATCTTCCCTATTTGTCTACAGCCCCGGCTGCTCTAATCTCTGCAGGTCACTGTGCAGTTGGCATGTTTGTTACTCGTTGGCTGTTTGCTGCCATCAGCACATTCGATCATGGTTGAGTTTACATCAAAGAAACACCTGACAAAGAAGCAGGCCTGATAATAGGCTCTGGTTTCTTCTCGGCAACCCAAACAGGTAGAGGCGGACGAGGGAGTGCTGGCAGGACCACAAGGGACTTGGTGCTCTACTTCCAATGTGGTGCGCTTTCCTCAGGCCCCACTGCTGCTGTAGGCTCCCCAGAAATAGAGCCGCTGCTGGAAAAGAGGCAAACAAGGCAGAGGAAGGCTCTTCTGCAAAACAAGCCCACACGTGGGGAAGTCTGACTGGAGACAGGGAGGGAAAGGCTCTCCTGCAGTTGCTGTTGTACCTGCACAAGTGCAGCTCCCACATCACAGGTCCCTTTCCCTGCAAGGACAGTGCTCAAATGCCAGGTCAAGAGAGATGCTTACAGTCACAGGGACTGTTTCCTGCTTCTTTGGAGTCGGTCAAGGAAGAGGCTTCTTTAGCAAAGACTGAGTTTTCTAGCAAACCGCTTCAACTTAAATACCTAAATAGGGATTTTGCATTTGCTTTAGTTTGTATAATTTATGCTGCCCAGACCATTTTCACAGCGTTTGCCGTTAGGAGCTGATTTTATATAATGATCAGATATAGTTGCATATGCTTATACCCCCATGCAGTGATAAATACATAGAGATAGATCTGCGTGGTGCAGCTGGGACCATTCTGTGCAATACTGAATGCTGCTTAGGTTGGTGCCAGGGTCCAGTTCAGAGTTGTCTCATGGATGCATTGCTCAGGGTTTTGCAGCACACAGGAGATGTTCATCCTGGGGGTTGTGGTGGTGTTTGAGGTGCTTGCAGAACCCCAGCCCTTTGTCCTCTGCTGGCACCACATCATGTCTCCTGTAGTTTTCACCTGATGGTGTTCAGCAGCTGGTACTCTCAAGCCACTGTATAAAACCTGGGTATTTTGGGGGGTGCTGTAAGCTGGAGGGGAGAAGGGAGAATGTGGTCTGGCTGAGCTCCCTGGGGTTCCACTCTGAATGTGCAGGGTTAAAAGCAATGTTCCCATGGGGCCAGGTCCACAAGAGGGACGTGGAGCTGTCGGAGCAAGTCCAGAGGAGGCCATGAAGCTGTCAGAGGGTTGGAGCAGCTCTGCTATGGAGACAGGCTGAGAGAGCTGGGCTGGTTCAGCCTGGAGGAGAGAAGGCTCTGGGGAGACCTTAGAGCAGCTCCAGTGCCTAAAGGGGACCTACAAGACATCTGAAGAGGGGTTTTTTAAGGGTGTGTAGTGACAGGACAAGGGGAAATGGCTTTAACCTGACAGAGGGGAGACTGAGATGAGATATTAGGAATCAATTCTTCCCCATAAGGGTGCTGAGGTGCTGGCACAGGTTGCCCACAGAAGCTGTGGCTGCCTCATCCTTGGCAGTGTTCAAGGCCAGGTTGGACAGGGCTTGGCGCAACCTGCTCTAGTTGAAGGTGTTCCTGCCCATGGCAGGGGGTTGGAACTGGGTGAGCTTTAAGGTCCCTTCCAACCCAACCCATTCCGTGATTCCCCTTGGAGGGATTTCCAGCTCCGTCCATTGGAGCAGGGTTGGAGGTGGCTGCTGTGTCCCCGGTGCGAGTGGATGAGGATGGAGCAGGACAGCCCTTCACACCTCACATGCCGGAAGCACCATTGCCCACGGGAGCAGGGGTGCTGTGCTCGCTGCTGTGGAACCGGTAACTGGCCATTTGGGGATGAAAGCTGCTATTTATTTAGGAAAAGATAACAATAAATCAAACCTGCCTGCAGTGTTGTAGGGACTCCAGTATCCAAATGAACTCGTGATAAATGGAAGTGTTGGCTCATTAAACATTGCTTTGGAGTCTGCCCTTGGGAAGGCTCTGGTTTCACAGCATGGTTGTGATTGAGACGGTCCAAGTTCTGCTTTGATTTGGGTTGGTTTGGGGTTTTTCTCTTTCTCCCAAGTCCCGCTCCGGGTTCAAAGCCACTCTGGGTTGTGAGCTGCTAAAACCATCTCCAGCAAACTGTCACTGCCCATCGCTGCCTGTTTATGATGCAGGAAAACTACTTGTGTTTTGTTTTGTGCTGCTTTAGACCCAGGCCTGGGTGTGATGTTTGGAATATCTGCTCTTTGCCTTCGACCGTTCCCACTGGGGGGCACGGAGGGATGTCTGAAGCTGTGAGTTTACAAAGAGAAGCTGCGCCAAAGCCAGGCTTCACTTAAAACTGCATCAGTTAGAAAAGCACATGGCGTGGCTCCCACTTCTTCCCCGGCATGTGAAGCAGTGGTATTCTGAATGGAAATGTGGATAGATGGGATTTATCCAGATGGATTTCTCTGGGCCCACGTGTAGTGTGCTGTTCCTGTCCCATACAGCCCCCCAGGACATCAGAGCCATCCAGCAGCCATTCAGCTCCCAGCAAAAGGAGGGTGATGAGGCCATCCCACTTTCTGGAAGCACATACGGATGGATGCCATTTATTCCTCTGAATCCCAAGGACTGAACTCCTGGCTGCCTTGGGTCTTAACACTTTCCCGCTGCATAGATGGAAGCAGCTACTGAGCACAAACAAGCAGAGGCTTCCAATGAAACAAACCGGAATGAAATGGGAATCGCACTGTGGTGTTAAGTCCTCAAATTGCATTGGTCTGAGTGGGAAGTCATCATCCTGCATCCTGCGATTAAACAGCACCACTGCCTTCATGGGAGCAGCAGGAATGCTGCTAATTGTTGGCTTAGAGGAGAAAAGCAGGAGCACGCTGCAGAGCTGGCCCACCATAGCAGTGGCATCATCTCCTGGTTCCTTTCTTGCCTTGTTAATAAGAAGTCAGACTAAGTCAATGTCCACAACATCCCAGATCTGTGGCTCTTCAATTCGGAGCCTTAATAAGATTCTCCTGCCGAGCCAAGCCGGTGGTTTTCAGCTCACTTTCTTCTTCTGGGTTTGTTTCAGGACATTCGTGCAGTGCCTGAGCTCTGTTTCCTCGCGAAGCCTCTTTCTTCAGGACTACTGATGCCTGTTCCAGTTAGCAGAGGTGTAAATTGGTTGGGCTGGGGCTGGGTGAAGTCTTGAGCAAATAGAAGGGAATTTTGGCAGGACGGAAGCATTTTAGGAGTTGTTTTGATTTGCCCAGCATCTTTTCAAGCAGAGAAAAGGGACGAAAAGACCCCGTTTTGTTCCGAGTGAAAGCCTTTGAGCTTTTCCTCCTTGAAGCAACTTTTCACTTTGAGTGATCTCCGGAGCTCACTTTTGTAAAGGGCTGCAGAGTCAAAGTGAAACGTTTGTTTCACTCGACCCCAAATGGGTATTTCCCCCCTCTCTTTGTCAGGATTGCCAGCGAACCGAGAAATCAGTTATTCACCCAGCTTTGTACACACCGACTACAGATAGAGCCTCGGAGCACCCCAGTGACTGCTCATGGAGTGCAGCTGCCACTGAGCCCTCCGCTTATGTGTTGGTAAATTGTTATGCTTCTCAGGGTTGCGTGAGATGTAAAGCATCAGCAAGTGCCTCTTTCCCTACCTTGGGTTAAGAAGGAGGCGATGCTGCACCAGATACGCTCCTGACCTTGCTCCCATTGCGGGGCAGGTGTTGCCTTTGGCCGAAGTGCAGTTGCAGGGCCTGTTTTATGCAGAAGATGCATGTTAACCTCTATGGAGACTTGGCTGCGGTAGAAGGCGTCACGTTAGGAGCTGGTGTGAAGCAGCAGGGCTGAGCTCGGCTTTGGGGAGAGCTGTACTTCAAATGAGTGCAATAATCAAGAGAAGATCAAGTGCCTCCTTTCAGGGTTAACCACAGTCAAACAGCACCGTTAAAATGTGCCTTTCCTACAGCTGCTTGGATAGATTATGCATAACATGAAGCTATTTATTGAAAACAGGTTGGTTTAACCCTTTTCGGCAGGGTGTGTTTTCCCTGTATAAAAGAGTTGTTTGCTTTCTGGAGCAACAGGGAGACATTCCCTGCTTTTACTGCAGCTGATGGAAAAGAAGTGTGGATTCATCCCTGCAGAGCAGAACCAGAAGCTGTTGGTCCTGCTCACCTGGCACAGACTGCAGTGTGCTGGGGAGAAAGAAGTCAGCCCAAATAGGTTTGTTCCTGCTGTTTGTCTTGGGTCTGAATTCAAGCTTGAAATCTTGAAGCTGCGAGTCCTCAGCATTTAGAGCAGCACAAAGCAGGCTCCGTGTGGGAAGTGCTCCTGAGGTTGGAGCTCTCCCTTTGTGCCGCTGTCCCGCTGAGAACGGGGCAGCACAAAGCTGGGTTTGGATGGGCGCAGGTGCTGGGAGGGATGGAGGCATCATTCCTGCTCTGAGCCTGGAGAGCGGGGCTGGGAAGGCACCGTCTGGGCTGGGGTTACCTGGAGGGGGTGTTCCGTGGTTTTCCTTTTATCCTCTCCTCTGGGGAGCTCTGACCCTGGCGAGGGGTGAAATGAAGTTAGAGCCAAGCAGACTCCCTGTGCCCCAGGAGCAGCCCCTGGACACTGGAATGGTCACATCTCCTCCATCCCTTCTGAGGACTCTTCAGTTGAGCAAGTCCCGTGTCTTTGAAGCTCTTCTCCTTCCCCGGTCTCATTCACTTTATCCCCTGCATCTCCACTCCCCACAGGCCCTGTTTTCCAGGCTCCTGTTTGATCTGATCTGACATTAGGAGAAACTTCCCTGTGAGGGTGCTGAGGCGCTGGCACAGGGTGCTCAGAGAAGCTGTGGCTGCTCCATCCCTGGCAGTGTTCAAGGCCAGGTTGGATGGAGCTTGGAGCAACCTGCTCTATGGAAGGTGTCCCTGCCCATGGCAGGGGATTGGAGCTGAATGAGCTTTAAAGCCCCTCCAACCCAAACCATCCCATGCTCCCCGGGTGCCGGCGGGAGCGGCTGCACAGAGCCATGCCAGGAAGGAGGTGGCAGCAGGAGCACGGAGCGTGGGAGGGAGGCAGGAGCCATCCTCCGGGATGCCAGCCGGGACCTGCCGCCCTCCCAGCGCATCCGTGGGGCCGCACAGCAGAGCCGTCCCTCCTGCCCACACGTTCCTCTCCCTGGGGTTGCACATTCCCGGGGCTGTCCGTGCGTTCCGTTCCGGTGTGACTGTGAACTGGTTGGACCAAGTCGTGGCAGATGGTTCACGGGATGTGTTCCAGCTCTGGGTTCGTTCCCCAGTGGCTGCCACCAGCCCCCAGTTCAGAGGTGCTGCTGCTCTCATCCTGCATCGCTGCTGCCTCGGGAGCCCCTGACACACAGCAGGGATGGGCAAGTCATAGATCCATAGATGGTTTGGGTTGGAGAGGGCCTTAAAGCTCCTCCAGCTCCAATCCCCTGCCATGGGCAGGGACACCTTCCACCAGACCAGGCTGCTCCAAGCCACATCCAGCCTGGCCTTGAGCACTGCCAGCGATGGGGCAGCCACAGCACCCTCACAGGGAAGAAGTTTCTCCTAATTCCAGAGATAACCCCCAAAGGCTTCATAGATCCCGGAGCTGAACTGCTCCTGTCCCCCCTGGGACTAAAGCTCCACAGCCAGGATCAAGTGTTGCTGCCAGACCTGAGTTCTCCCTGCGCTGCTCCGGCCAACCCCCGGGTGGTTTGGGGGCACCGCCACTGCTCCCATTTGTACCTGTTTGCTCTGGGGGCATGGTCGGGGTCCAGATCCTGCTCTTGCTTTCACCCAGTGATAGCTGAGGTCTGGCAGCTCAGCCCTCGCGTGCCCTAAAGCCGTGTCAGAGCCTATAGCCTGGAGGGAAGTAAGACATTCCGGTGCACCCACACGTGTCATCTGCCTCTCTGAGGCTGGAGCCATGACAGCTCAGAGCAGGGGCTCCCTGCGCTGGGATCAGCACTCACGTGTGCGTCTCCTGTAGCCGGAGCAGCCATCGCCGAGCCTCGGCCCGGTCAGGGCGGCAGAGACAGCTTCATCCCTGCGCTGCGGGCGAGCGCCGTGGGGACAGAGCCCGCGGTTCGAAGCGGCTCTGGAGACCGACATCGGCTGAGCAGGGGCTGAGCAGGGGCCCGGTCCCGCCGGGAATGCTGCTCCCGACCGGAGCGGGGCTCGGCCACCCCCAGCCCCCAGTGCTGCCGTCCCGCCCGGACCCTGCCCCGAGGGTCTCCCGTCCTTCCCCTGCTTGGATCGAGGGTTCCCCGGCGGACAGCGCAGGGAGCGGGGAAGTGATCAGCGATGACATTAGAGCAGAGGGCGGGGGGCTTTGTCCCCGCATGCGTGGCGCCCCGGGGCAGACCCCATAGCAGACAGCATGAGCTCTGCCGAGGGACTGTGAGCAGAGCAATGAACTGCATCGGGAGCAGCCCGAATGAGCCATCCCGTGTGAACTGCGCGGGGGAAGCAAAGCTGAGGTTACCCTGACCAAGCGTTGTTTCCTAGCAAACTTCAGGGGCTCATGGCTTGGTCCTCCCACGTACAACGCAGGCACAGGATCCATGTCATCCCTGCTCGCCCCGGCGAGGGGGATGCGAAGGCAGTAAGAAACGAGGGCTGTAGGCTGAACAAAAGGGAGAGAAAGCAAGGGGAGGAACAGGGGGAGGAAGGCCAGTGAATAGAGGGAAAAGGAGAGGAAACGGGAGGGGAAATAGCCCCGGGGAGAGCAGCGCGAGGTGTGGACGGCGGGGCCAGGAGAATGGAAGGAAACCCCTTCAGAAGGGGGCGATTGGAAGCCTGTTCCTGCTGTGCCCGCCATGCTCCTTCCCCCGGTGGGTGCTCTGGGGAGGAACGGGCTGGGCTGGGCAAGGGGGAGGACGAGGAGGAGCCCTCCTTGCCCACACCCGCGGAGCGCCCGGCGTTAGGAGCATCCGTCCCATAGGATGGGGTCTGGGGGCGATCCCAGCCCAGGGCCGCACACACAGATCCCACCGCGCTCGAGGGCCCCCGGCTCTGCCCTCTCCCAGCGCTCAGAGGAGGCTGCCGGCTGCTGAGGCAGCTTCTGCAGGGGAGGAGGGAGCGGGGATGCACAAAGGGAGCAGGGCGGAGAGCAGCACACAGCCCCCGCGATGGAGCCACGTGGAGCCATGGGCACAGCGGGAGCGGAGGGGAAGGAGCCGCGAGGGAAAGGGTAACGTGGGAAAGGGGGACCAGGGAGCTCCTGGCACGTGGAGGCAGCATCCCCATGGACCTGCCCCGCGGTGGCTTTTCCCTGCTGTGTTTTCTCTGGTGAGCAGCGGATGTGTGCGAGCCGGGGAAGCTGCGGCAGGAGCTGGGCTCGCTCTGGTGCTGGTGCTGGGACGCGCATCCCTCCAGGCCCAGGTCAGACGTGCAGAGGCAGGGAGCGTCACCCCTCACGGGCAGGGGTGGCACAAGGTGCCTGTCGCTGTCCCACCCTTGCACCAGGGCCATGTTTGTGTTTCTACTCGCATGGCATCCGCCTGCAGAGGGTCTGTGTACGCTGGTGGTGGCCTGGCCACAGCACCCAAATCCTCCAGTCACTTGTCCCCATGTTGGAGCAGGGTGGCCATTGTCGGCTGTGGGGTTGCTGCGTCGGCTCGTGGTGATGGAGGCAGCAGCAGGGCCGGATGCAGCCACAGCTCAGCACTGCAGCTCCTATGCTCCAACCTCGCTCCTGGGGCACCTCAGGTTGGGGACTGTCCTTCAGCACTGAGGGCACCCAGGCTCCATCGCCTGTGTGTGCTGTACTCTGCTGTGGCACCAGTGGAGGTACCTCGGTCCTGAACCTTGCCCACCATAGGTCACCACCAGTGCTGAGCCCCGGTCCTGCTCCCCATGGAGGCCAGCTCGAGCAAGGGCTGGCTGTGGACAGAAGCCTGGCAGCTGCCCTCAGGCCAGGGCAAGCAGAGGTGCAGCCCTCTGCATGGGTACCCCATTTTAAAAGCCCAAAGCGATGCTTTGGCCTTGCTTAGCTGGAGGTTGGAGCAGGTGGGAAGCCACTCACTTATGGAAGGGATGAGCATGGCCTGGATGCTGTGGGATGGAGGCACCTCTCACTAACAAGTCCCAGGTGAGAATGGAGCTCTTCAGAGGTAGCAACAAAACCAGAGCAGCTCTGGAGCGCAACAGCAGCATCCACACGTGTGATGCATCAGGACGATGGGAAAGGTCCAAACCATCTGCCAGTGCAGTGCCAATACCCACCATAGCCTGGGAGGGAGCAGAGCCACTGGGAAAGGGTTCTCACCATTGTGCTGGGTGCGTTCCAGCCCTGCGGAGCGGGCAGGATCCATCCCCTGGGCTGGTTTCATTCTCCCTTTGCTTCTCTGGTGTCTCCACATCCATCTGTCCCCAAGCAGCCGCCTCCTGCACCAGGAACACAGGTCAGCTCCCTGCCATTGCACTGCGATGTGCAGCACATCGGGATGGGGAAACTGCTGCTCTTGTCTGGGTTTGGGTTACTGTAAATGCAAACTGGAGCAGTCACATCCCTGTGGGTGCTGGAGGGCAGAAGCGTGTGCTGGTGGATGGGGGGCTCACTGTCAAAACAGCACTGCTGGCCCAATCTAGGTGATGGTGAGGTCCTTTCCAACCCTAACCACTCTATGACTGAGGCCACAAAAGCCTGGAGACAAAGATGGGGCTGAGACCTCCCTCCTGATGGGTCCTGAAAGCGAACAGCAGTCACCTGGGAGGGGTATAAAGGGGAAATAATAGGGCACTGATAAATGGAGGAATGGATTAAGGTATCAGATGTTTCCTGCTGGGATTTAATGTCCTAAAGGCCTAGTGCATTATATGCATTAAAAGTGGATGGGTTCTGCCCTTGGCTAACTAAGCAGCACCCTGCTAACACGCAATCAGAGCCGCAGATTGTACTGCATCAGGGCTGAGCATCCCTTGGCACACATATCCATGAAGGGTGGCAGAAGGACAGAGCCACTGCAGGCACCTCTATGTGAAGAAGAGACTTCACACAAGGTGACCTGTTGTATAAGGTGAGGGGACGACAGGGAGCAGGCTGTCCGTCATCCATACCATTTTACAAGTGATAGAAGGGGAACGGCTCTGAACTGACAAAGGGGAGGTCTAGATCAGACATTAGCAGTCAATTCTTCATTATGAGGGTGCTGAGGCTCTGGCACAGCGTGCCCACAGAAGCTGTGGCTGCCCCATTCCTGGCAGTGTTCAAGGCCAGGCTGGATGGGGCTTGGAGTAACCTGCTCTAGTTGAATGTGTCCATGCCCGTGGAAAGGGGTTGGAATTGGATGAGCTTTAAGGTCCCTTCCAACCCAAACCATTCTGGCATTCCCCTGCCACCTCCCACAGACATCCCATGGAGGATGAGGCCCATGGGCTCTGCCTCCCATCCCCTTTTGTTGAGGAACAAATCAAAGCCGCAGTTCATTTTAATTGTTTATTGTATAATATAAAACTACAAAAGTAAGACTGCTCATTTCCATGTACATTTGCCCAATTGTTTTTTTGATTACAGCCCATACCTACATGTGAATACAGTAATCTGGTTTCAGATGTATATGTCTGTAATATTGCATAGAAAAGGCACAGCTCTAAGGTCTGTGGGAGGGGAAGGGGAAATACAGCCTTTTTTTCTTTTTTTTTATATATTTTTCTCTTTTTTTGACAATAACAAGCCCTGTTCAAAAATCCATGCACTGAACATGTCACACTATTTACACTTTATCCAGAATCCCGGCCTTTCCAGGCGCTCGTGCGGATAACGCTCAGAACTAGGTAAGAGTTGAGGTTGGGATTTCATCTGCAATTGGTGTGTTTCAGAAGGTTCCGGAACTGAAGTTTTCAGGGGGAAAGAAGAAATAACAAAGAAAAGTGCTTAAAAAGAAAGAATTGGTTTCTTTAAAACTGTTCAGTCTCGTCCGTTAACAGAAGCACTGAAAGCAACTTGCACAGAAGCAGGATCCTGAAACCTGATGGGGGGAGAAAACAAACCCAAACCCAAACCCAAAGAAACCCTGTAACAAGAAGTTCACAATGCGCTGGAGTGAATTAAACCATTTGTCAGACAGGACCCATTGCGATTGACTCAATTTAATGGTGATAAAAGCATAAACTTTGGGGTTCACACACTGGTTTAAAACAACCCAGGCTGTCGCCACACGGCGTCGAGGAAAAACCAAATTACCTTTCACAAGGTCCAGATTTACTCTCGCAGTGATTGCTTCAGACGGCGGCTTTACCGCGTGGCTTTCCTCGCTACCTGCAAGGAAGGTGCCACTGGTGCAGTTCTCTATGACACTGCTCAAAGACGGTCTCTCGGAGAGGGACGGTCCCCTTCCTTTGCATATGGGGCCGTGTGGTCCTGTGGTGTCCAAGGACGGGCCGGTCGGACGCACGGGGCAGCACAGGTAGCTTGAACCCTTTGCCACGTGTGCACAGCGCAGTCCTGGCTTCGTGCCTGGCCTCACCTGCTGGCAATGAGGTGGTTGGGGCTCTGTCACCGCTTCTAGGGCTGAAGGGGACATCCTGGGATGCTCTCCATCCCCAGGGACTTCAGCTGGCTTCCCATGAGTGACACCTTTATCAAACATCAACCAGGCCAGCACGATGGGGATGATGCATCAGCTCCTGCCTCCTGCGGTGGACACCACCCGCGTGGACAGGGCAGGAGCCTGATTAGGATGAATTTTGAACCTAAAACTGTCCCTCATCCATACCTTTTTTTGCATATTTCAAACAACCAGACCCATATTAGAAAAAGAGTGGGGGGAGTTACAAAAATACTCGTGTTGAAGCATACGTATCCTGACTGGAACTCAATTCGTGTCCTTTAAATCTGGCTCCCACCCCCTTTTTCATACAGATTTACATTCCTACAAGAGGATACATTCCTACCATACATTCTGTACATGTTACAATCCAGATGTTGTTAGCTTCACAATAAAATAAATATATTTACAGAAGGAAAAAAAAAAAAGAATAAATAATTTATGAAAAAAAAAAAAATCACTTCAAATCCAAAGCTCTTTTATTCTGCTCCCATCTTGTCACTTCATTGCACATTAATGACAATGTCCATCCCTGCTGTGGCGAAATTCCACACGTGGCTGCTGTTCTGCTGTTAGGACCATGGCAAAGGCCACACTAGAGACAGTAAGTGACTGCATGGGGACAAAGCCACAGCTGACCCTTTTCCGCTGTAGCATGCACTACCTTGCTAACCTTTTGCCCAGCCCCATAGGTTATATCCTATGGGATTCCTCTAAGGACTCTGCTACAGGACATGTGCTTCAGCACCAAGGATGCACAGACATCATCCTCTGTGTGTAAGAGTGGACTCAGAGATTGGCTCCTGCCCTCTGGATACAAAAACTGCACAGCTCACCAAAATGGGATTGATGTCAACTTTTGCCTGGCATATGGTACCTGCTTAAACCCATAAGTAATCCCAAAACCACCAGGCAGCTCCAGCACGCTGCAGATCAGGTTTTAGCCATGGTAAAGCAAGCGCTTACCAAGTTACCATGGGAAACGTGGTAGCATTGACACCACTGGCCATGTTTTCCCAGTTACTCCAGCTCCAGAGGTGCCAAATCCAACAGGGTTGATTGTTTTCCCACAAGGGCTGTGGCTGAGCAAGGCCTAGAGCCTGCTGGCTGTGAGATGGAACTGCCCTCCCCTTCCCACCCCACGTTTCTGATGGTCCCTAAAGCTACACTTGGTCAATGGTTCTCTGGTTGAAACGATTACTTACTCAAGTCTATGTAAGGAAACTACCTCAAATCCATTGCTCCACTGAGTTTGGCTTGGGAAAAAAAAGAAAGCAAACCCACCCCCTTAGTTATTTCCCCCTACCACAGCTCCGCATCTCACCCTGGCAGATGAATTAGGAGCCAGAAGCACGTTTTGTACTTGTAGATGACGTGTTCCATTTCCATTAGGAGTTCCTTCATTGCAAACCGTACTTGCTCTCACACTGTGTCTGTGTGCACATCTAAGTTACATCTATCTATATACTAATAAATATATATGGCCTGGTTTAAAGTGCCAATTTATAAAACGCCGCCTCCTCACAAGGCAGGCAAGACCCAATTTGATCCATGACAAGAAGGGAGCAGAATGGACTGAATATTGCCAAATGACGTAAAACATAATTTAAAATTTCTTAAATAAATATAAAAGTTATTCCTAAAGAAGCCATAGGCATGTCAACAATATAGGTTGTAACCAGCACTCAACAGCTAAAGTACCATTGTAAAACTAAAATGCCATAGCAACTTCAGCAACAGGCATGATACATTGCAAACATAGGGTTTTAAATTAAATGTACACCACAATGAACTTAAAAAATGCTATTGGTGCAGTAATGAGAAGACTTCTCAGGTGTTAGGGGGAATGGGACCATGCATAGAAAGCTGTGTCTCTATATTCGTTGTAGAACGGGTCTATAAAGTGTAAAGCAGGTAACACAGTTGATACAAGAAACCAACCCTACGTGAGATGCCAAGTGATGCAATACGACTGGCTCCAGTTTCAACAGCAATGGAAAGCAAGTCCATCCAGTGCAGTTCAGGAGATGAGCTTCACTGCAGTAATACTGAAGTTGCCTTTTTCAGCACTTAGCACAGTGAGGTGGGGAGAGGGAAGGAGAAATGCTCCAAGAAAGGGCGAGTGGATGCTGTCAACGCCAGTCTTCTGCCTGCTCCGCTCACATGCCCATCGGTCAAGAGTTGGCTCTCGTTGGGCAACGGTCATGTTCCCCCTCAAAACCATTCATTCCCAGGAGTGAGGAATTCCTCACCTTCGAGCGAGGAAGTGCTGATCCGCCGCTGTGTTAAGGCGCTCCCCACGTCATGCGGGATGGACTGGATGCCCCAGCAAGGGCACACCAACAGGAGGGATCGGGGACACCGGAGCGGGGAGGCTGCAGCCGCCGTGGTGGCACTCAGGACCCCTCCAGGTGAAGTTCCACAACTGTTTCCTGCCAACTGCTTCACATACGTGCTGGAAAAGGACATGGCTCTAAGTTTCAGGAATCACAGTAGTGCGCAGTGGGTACAGCAGGGAGCAAACACTTGTGAAACTCCGACAGAGGCAGCTCCCAGCCCTTTCTTAAAGCACTTTGTTTTGTTTGCATTCAGGGAAACCGACTGCAGGCTTATTTGATCCGATTTTCTCTTTGCACCATACACATATAAAACATTACAACTCTGTATAAAAGTACAAGTGGTTCTTGTACATCTGAATTATGCAGGAACTATGTGAGCAAATCCTATCAAAATAGCTATTTTTTTTGTGTGTATAAACAGCATTTGTTTTTTAGAAAAAACAATATCATAAACTGCAGAATCTGTACAAAAATAGAAAATAAATTTGGGCAGCAGTTTCTAAACAGCCATGTAAATGCAACACTTAAAGAGGAGCAGGTTAATGCCTCCAAAAGGCTGAATTGCTAAGTCAACCTATACAGGGCTAAAATGGTATTGAGATTATCTAAATAATAAAATTTTCTTTACCTCTTGCAATAAAACTTATAGAAAAAATAGACAAATATGCACATGCAATTTACAGCTTTCCCCAACATAATCCTTGTGCTTAGCTTTGACATAGGTTTTTTCCCATTTTTTTCTCTTTTTGTTTTTGTAATAACATACCACTGTCTACAATACATATTCTTCCCTATCCCAGGATATTCGGTCTTCCTTGAGGAACCACTTTAACAAAAATACATTAGAAGTGGTCAGAACATGGATGAAGGCACTCCAACTCTGCTCGAAGCAAAAACTAGTGTGATCCTTTTCTCTTCCAAAAAGGCAAGCAAGGACGCATGCACAGTGCTGTGAATTGGGGGTGGGACTATGGAAATACTACCGAGTGTATATATTGGTACTTAAAATAATTAAAACGACAAAAAAAATTTGCTATATTTCTATGCTTTAAGACCCAACGAGCACCTCCATGATGTGATCCAGTTCTGTGAGGTCCATTTTGAAAGGCTGATTTGGAGTTACTGGTTGACTGCTGTACGGAGCGAGAGTTTTTAGGAGCTCATCCGCTGAGACGGGAGCCATTTTTGAGGCAACCCCCGTGGCAGACGTGCAGGGGTCAAAATCATACATGGACGTATCAATGTCAGCGAACAGGATATCATCCAGGGTCAAGTCTGTGAGGAACCCTGTGGAAGCAGTTATCTCAAAGTTGCCAGGTAGCGAGTCCATGAGTTTGGATTCAGCCGTTCTGCTCTCCGGCAGGCCCTCAGGCTTTTGGACACTGGACTCGCTGGGGTGGTCCTTAGAGTCATCGGCTGCTGTTTGGGCTGCTACTGCCTCTGCAGAGGTAGGTGCTGGACAAAGCTCCTCGATTTCATCCAAGGCTGAGGAGAAGCTGTCCTTTACTGGTTGGAGAGCAGGAGGTGGTGGTTTTGTGGGACCATCGTGCTGGACAGTCGGGGAAGTGCAAAAAGTGTCGTCCTCGAGCAAAGAGGCTGGGGTGAGGCAGGACTCCAGCGGCATAGTGCTTACGAAGTCAGTGGGGAGAAGGGGCTGGGAGGCGAGGTGGCTGAACGCCGGCTGCGCCTCGCGGAAGTTGTCGCTGAGAGGGTCAGCAGGCTGCGAAGCGGTGACGAACACGGGCCTTAAGCTGCCTTCTTGTTTGAGTTCTTCCTGGATTCGCCTCAACATGTTGTTGATTAAAACTGTCTTTTGCAAGCTTGGCTCAGTTAATGGCCTGTGGTTATAAAGTTTCATAAGGGAAATGTTGAAGATAGTCTGACGCTGTAAGGTGTAAGACACCTTAGAGGGACCGTCAGTAGGAGACACCACTTTGCCTTCCAACCCATCTTCATGCTCGTCAAACTTCCGCTTTCCTCCTTTCCCCAACATATATCTGAAAGGAAAAGAGTAAAGAGTGATGAAGCCAGCAAAGTCTGAAGCCTGTTCTTCCTGCCCAAGTCACTATCCCAATCCATCTATCCCCTTGCACAAGCACTGTGAACAGATTGGCCGCTGTCCCCTCCTTATTTACCACTAACAAGTGGAAATCAATCCACGTAAGCAACTCACAGCAGACACATTAACACAGTGCTGGTCCACCATGTTTCGGCACCACTATGCTGGTAAATTACAAGCAGGAATTCAAACAGTATCTATAGAACTCAAACCCCTGCACTCTTGGCAGCAAATTGCCCTCTTGAATATGTTAAATGGATGGTCCCCAAGTATCTGTACATTGGTGTACAAGCTACAGATGGTATATAGAACATTCCTTTAAATTTCCTGACTGATGCAGTACTATGCCTGGGAACACAAACCTAATAGACCGAAGTTCTTGCAATATATTTCCCTTGTTATTCAAAAGCATACTGAGAGAAACCTCTCTGGTGAAGTCAGAAGACTGAACCTTCTAGCACACCAAGCTATGTGCATATGACCTTGTGGGTTTATTTAACTAACTGCCTAAGGACCTAACTACTAAAGCAGAAAATGCAGTTGGTACACTCAGAATTAGGTAAATTACAGATGAAAATGATGATCCATCAGGTCTTCTTTTAGTCTAATCCCCAACACCATTCTCCGCACTACTCTCTGCTGCTGCAACCAGGGCCTTCAATCCTGACAGTGCCTGGGTACCAGTCTGAGGACAGGGGCGTCTGCCTCAGAAAGCTTCAAATGATTTTGGGTACCTCCTAAAGCCCTGAGCATCCCCCTCCAGGGACCAGACTCCAGGAGCATCCCTGGTCCCACACTGTGAATCCATACGGGAGCGTGGACTTGCCTGCACTGGGGTGATGTGCTGCATCCCCACCTGCACATGAAGCAATGGCTGCTCTGACAGAGGGCTATGCTCTCACCCCCTGCTCTTCTGGGTAGGGGAAGCGTTTTCATACGATGGTGTTTGAAAACCTCAGCTTCTGCCTGGCTAAGGCAGCGCCAGCAGCCTTTGCTGCCTCTGGTAAGGCTCAGGAGCTTGCTAGCCACAGACAGAATAGCTTCTGCACCAGAGCAAGTATGCATCACTCCAGATGCACCATTTGTCTTTGCTTCCCCCCATCAAAGTGAGTTTTGCACTCAAGGCTACATCCATGTCAGGTTTCATCTGAGAACAAAAGAATGGTGTAGGGCTTTTTAAGGAACAAAAATCAGCATAAATGTGCATGCTTTTCTCCTGCTCAAATGGCAGATTTTGAAGAGGGAAACAATGGGAATTTCACCAAACTTGCCCTCTTATCAAAAATAATTGCTGAGCTAGGAGTAAGTAGGGCAGTTCACTCCCTGGTGCTGTCTCTTCCAGGATGTTTCCAGGCGCCTTGAAATGCTCGTGTACACAGCAGTCCCAGCCTCATTTTGTCACTGTTATTTTTGTGACATGAAGATCCCCCAAACACCAATGAACGAAGCAATTGCTGCTGTGACAGAGGCACAACCTGAGATTATACATCTGAAAAGGAATGTATTAGGGGCAGAAACTTCTGCCGCACACCACCACCCATCTCAAGTAAGTAGCCAGTTTGGTTTGGTGAAACAGCCACAATCACACAGATGAAACTGCACAGGCCTTGGGACAGGGACTTCCTTCAGTGCTGTTGAGATAGTAGGTCCCCTCCAACTCTCCCCCCACACACACTACCTACATGGACCCACTTTCCCAATGAAGCTGGTTTATTGCATCTATATCAAACTAGATGGAGCAGAGGCTGTTACTACACTTCACTTGCCCACCCCATAGGCTACATCGGACAGGCCAAGGAAAAGTCCTGCACACACAGGGGCAGGGTCGCAGGCACTGCAGGGCAGCACCCTGCACCTGTCCTGCTTCCATGTCTTAGGGCAAACATTCAGCTTTCCTCATTTTCCCAGGCAGAGAGGTGAGATGCTGGAGCATTAACCCAGCTGCCCGTTCAGCAGCATCCCAGACAGCTCCCTGTTCATCCCTGCATCTCTCCCTCCATTTAACAAAACGCTAATGCAACAGCATGAAGATTCCTGTCTTGTTTTAAAGAAACTAAAATGGAAGATGCTTTCCAGCCCCAGCTACCCAGAGAGAACTTGAAACAGGCAAATAGATTTTTAACCCCAAATCTGCCCCCTCTAGTATGAGCTTTATTATCCAGTCATTGCTTAGCTGTCATTCAGGAAACAAACTTTGCCTTCCTTATTTGAGTGCAATTCCCATAAAACGATTTGCACCAGGCAGGCCTAACACCAATTAAATCATTACAGACTGGTTCTGCAGACAGGCAATGTAGCTAAGGACTCACGAGCTTCCCCAAGAATGGCTGACAGACATTTAAAAGCAAAGAGCCCTTGAGAAGCAGGAGAAAGGGGCAAAAGGAGTCAGGGTCTCAATGCAGAAGAGGGCTTCAAAAAGCATTTGCTGGCTGTTCAATCCAAAATGAGACGGGGTGAAGTGAGCCTCTTCTGGTTTAAAATAAGTCCCAAATCCAGATCATTTTCTAGCACATTATGCAATTAAAGAAAGGCAGGGGGGAGGGAACAAGCTGAGCAAGCTGAAGAACAGGTAGGCGGCCATCCAAGCTCCTTGGCCAGCTACCAGCGATCCCCGCGCCTGGAATCTTGGGTGAACAAAACCTCTCACTGCTGCCGAAGCCTGGTTTTTCTCTGCTCTCTAGTGACACTTCCATAGACTACTCCAGAGCTGCACATCTGGGGTTGGAGTGGGGGGGGGGGGGGGGAGCTTTTTGGTTCAGGAGGGACATGTACCTTGTCACTGACACAGCAAGGAATGGAGGACCAGGCAGAGCAGGAACTGAAACCCCTGCCCAAGTCCAGCAATGGGTAGGAGGAGAGCTAAGAGTTTTCTGTCCCTTCGTGCTACCTCCTCCCCCTGAAAGAAGGCAGACTCTGTCCTAAAGACACAGCAATGCTCCTTCCACAGCGCTCCGTTTAAAGGAGACATTTTTTAATTGCTTGGGAGCTATCAGAGTTTCGAAGTTTGTCAGGCTCTGCCAGCAATGTACAAAGATATTCACTTACAAAGCAAACCTCCCCCCCCCGTTAAAGGAAACAGACCATCTGGGTGACCATGCTCTGCTCCCTGGGCTCAGTTATTACTTATTATCATTATTAGTTACTATTATTATTCATCAGCAAGCGTTCTGGATGAACCCAATTGAGTCCTCCTGCATCCAAGATTGAGGTGCTGGTAGTTAAGACTCTGTTTAAGCTGATCAGTCAGAGCTATGGGATCATCATTAGTAAACACAATGACAGCCTCTAGCTACGTCATTTTCCAGGAAGCTTAGAAATGATTCAAGGTTTCCTGTATGTATGACTATGAAACTTCCACATCTTAATCAGTCTTCACACAGCTTGGTTCAAGGCTTGTCCTTTTAAAAGATAAAATAGATCGGGCAACTCCCAATGTCACCTATTAGGTTTTCAGCACAGCTTTCAGTTTCCTTTTCCCCAGTAATGCTCTCTGAAGCGGGTCTAACCATTAAAGGAGCAAAGCAGGATGCCAGCCTAAGCAAGGGGGTTTTATTCCCCCAGAGGGGACTCAAATGAGCACAACCAGACTCTCAGCTTTATAAAGTTTCATTTTATTCCCTTCTCCTCCGGCATGCAAAAGGGAATCATGAAAACATTTTCTTCCAGTTTCCATAAATCACTTTATTCATTCTAGCAAGGAGGCAGTATCTTTTAGACCAACTGATAGAGCTGGTAAAAACAGACATGCTTTCAGGCTTGCAAGCCATTCTCTGGGTTTCCATAAGAGTTTTACAGCTTTTGACCACCAGAGCTTAAGACGACATTGCCTGTTGTTCTTTACAGTTCAAACCATCTCTTTTCTCCTTCAATCAGCAGTTTCATGCATACATTTAAGAGATCAGTGTAGTACTTAAGATACCGAATAACACTACAAAGTCAGGCTGTACCATGCCAGCATTTGATCTAGCTCAGGTCTGTTATCTCAAACTTTGCTCCTAGCCTTTTCAGCCGAAGACCCTCCTGGGAAAACAAAACCACCAAACTTAACAAATCAGGCTGGCCAAAGATCAGTGCAAAAGGAGACAGACCCACACCCTCCCAAGTGGCAGAAGACAGAGCTGGCCTACCAAGTCTTATGGCCATAATGGGACAGTCAGCCAACAACTCACCAAAACACAAGACTGGACAGGCAGTGACATACGGTCATGTCCATGGAGGGTCTTCTGTGCATCCATTCTGGCTGAGCAGCAGTCCCAGCCAGATGTATTTGTGCTGCATTTCCATCTGTCTGCCAGCAAGCATCATTTTGAGGCCAAGCATTAAGAGTTGAGATGGGATGTCACTTTGTTGTTGGTTTAGTAAAGGGTGTTGCACGGTTTTGGTATGCACATTAGTTTTCGATGTTACTGAGTTATGTGGAACCAGAAAGCTGATGAAAGGCAATGGAAAAACTCCATTTAACCAGGGATTGGGGTGGTAGGAGTTACTTGGAGATCTTCCCCAGTATTACCCACCAGCTGTGCTCCAGGTCTGGCAGACCCAGACCCAAAAACTGAACCATTGCTGCAGCGAAAGTTTCAACTTGCTTTTTTTGCCCATTTAGGGTGATTGCATGCGCCTCAGAGCCAGTGAAACCCTAGCACTGTCTGGGAGTCGACTTTTCTTAATTGAAAAACAAAAGTTAATATATATTTGTATGTCATTTAGCTTCCTTTTATTGGCTCTGCATCCTCTTCAGACAGAGTTGAGGAAAATACAACTGGGGCTCAACAGCAGAGATAATGAGCCTGGAGAGGGGGCTCTCAGGAGTCAACCATCATTGATTAAACACAGCAAAGCTTGTGCAATACCGGACTATGTCTCTGAGCTCACTCCGTGATGAATCCTTCACTCTCCACAGGATAGAGGTACACATATGCTGTGAGAGAAGTAATGTATTTATCAGTTGTACTTAGGACATTATAACTTGTCTCTGCTGGACTATTTCTGAAGTCTTTAATAATTGGGAGTTTGCTATAGGGAAGCACTAGGTGTGTAAAAATGGAGAGGAAAAGTGATTTGGTTATCTCACCAATAATACGAATACCCTCTAATGTAAATTCTCAAAGGCTTTTAATAGTTTACTTTATCCCTCTCAAGAGGGAGGGCTGATCTTGAAAATCAATTCCACAACCCACTAGTCCCTCCCTGCTCATCAAGGCAAATGGAAAGGGGAAAAAAGAAAGAGGAACTGAAGACCAAGAGGGACAGCAGCAGAAAAGGGGTTTTAGTAAGCCCTATCAGTGGTCTAGAGGACTAACAGCAGTACAGTGAGGTTCACTTTTAGAATGAATGCCACATCGCCCAAAATGGTAAAAGCATCAAGCCTCAGAGTCCACAGGTCACTATTTCCCCCATCACAGCCCAATGTTGAAAGACAGATGTGAATAGCAGGGGTCTGAGTGAGAAATGGGAGTTAAAGCAGGACCAGTTACTTTCTGAAACCTTGGCTAATTCAAATTGAAGCGTGGGGACAGAGGACACAGACATGAACTGATGGAATTTAAGTAAAATACTGCTTCACACACATGTGGACAGAAAAAAATGAAACACAAAAGCCTCCACAGAAGCCTCCTGCACCACAAAGAAGGTACTGAAATTGCACATTTCATTCCCAAACCGAAGTTTCTCAAGCCTCAGGTGCAAATGAACCTCACAAGGGTTTTGTAGAGCCTCTATCCAGTAAATTACGCACTTTCTGTGGCACTCCTGGCACATGAAGTATTATTTTCCTCTCCTCCATCCCTCACTCCTCATCCTTGAGGATTGTACTGGCTGCATCCTGGCCCAACCGTAGTCAATGAGTGTTCTGTTACTGACTTCAGCAGGATCAGGATTTGGCATAGATAGCTGCAGAACCATAATAAAAAGGCCTTTTGTGCCAACTGGGTTCAACCTGCAAGATGAGGGCTAGATCCTTTGAACTAGCAGAGGCAGGCTGGGCTGCCATGGGGCATTTCAGTGCTGTCAGATCCAGCCTAAGGGACCCACCTGAACTTGTAACCAGCCCCTATGACTTCAAAATATCTGCCCTCTAGAGCTAGGGAGGCAAACCTCTCTCTCCGTGTACCTGTTTCCTTATCCCCAAGGCCATGGCAGAGCAGCTGGTATCTCAGGAAGACCCCCTTAAAGCAGGACCACAGGATCACCCACCTCAGCATGATGCTCCTTGGCCTGCAGAATCCTGGCAAAGTAGACCAAACCTGCCCTGGCAGCTGGGAGCTGGCCTGCCCTCCCAGAGCACAGGCATCCTCCTCCCATTCAACGCTGGAAAGGAAGAGAAACAGTGGAGGGGAACGCCAGGATAAATCTGGCACCCTCTCCCAGCCTTGCCTAGCACAAGGAGAGCTGAACAGCCCAGGTGCTGAGCTTTAACAGCAGGGCTGGAAGGAATCGGCAATGTGGACTTTGAGAGGTGACAGCCACAGCATGATGAAAATCCCCTCCTCCCTGAAGATTCCCTCTGTTGACACTGGGGTCTTTAAATCCTGGCTCGGCAGCATCCCCAGGAGCCAGTACAGTGTGTACTGCACAGCAACGCACGGCTACATTCGATGTGCTGCAGCTGGCTTACAGCGCACTGACGGGTGCTGTGGGGCTTGCTGCTTGCTTTTTTTCCCCTCTCGTTTCTTTTTCCAAGGCTGCTCCTCAGGATCTGATGCAGATTTTACTCGTTTGAGTACAATGCGTCCATATTGCCTGGCTAGAGACTACTCCTGGCAACCACTGCCTGGTTAAGAACTGGGTCTCATGTCACACATGAGGTAGAAAGCAACACCCCCAACCCTAAACAAGAGGAACGGAGCTGTGATGGGGTTTGTGTCCTCTCCACACCCAGTGCTCAGACATTCCCCATTTACAAGGTTTGTCTTCCCCAACACTTACATTTAATATTCATTCTGGCTGCCTTTTTTCTTCCCTTTTTCTAACCTAGTGAGGTTTAATAAGCACTTACAAAAGTCTCCTTTACAGCTCTATCAAAAAATTGGCCTCCTGGGTGGCTCTGTGCTCCCAGAGAGTACAGGGAATTGTCTTTATGTTCGCAAGCCTTCACTGCGAGGCTGCTGGTGCCAGCAGTAACTGTAAGTGGCAGGAATTTCCTCACAAGTATTTTATAGGGACCTAACTCTTCCATCTCCTGTGGTGGATGGGTGGACCTTGGCTCTTTCAGAAGCAGCAGAGAGGCAAGCAAAGCTGCTCAGCACCCCACTGCTGTGCTTAGCAAGAAAGGCAGCTTCCCTCTCCCTGCAGAAGCACAGCCTTTAGGCACTCAAAAGTGAAGACCGGGGGAGAGCAATCAGCAAGCTGAGTGACCTAGGTCTTTTCTAGCCTTTAGTTAAAAACCAAAGGAGGGAAACCATAGTGGGTGCCTTTCAGAGGCCAAGCTAAGCAGGAATTAGTGCAAGGAAACCTCCTGGCAAGCAGGACACATCAGAGGAAGCTCAGACTCTTATCTGAGGAGCATTTGAAGTCACGCAGCTCTCACAGGGGTTGACTTTGGTGCTCAGAGCCTGGAATCCCCAGGTCCTGGAAGGAGTGCCCATGTTAACGAGGCAGTAAGGTGAAGCCTCTGCTAGCAAATAAGCAATGCAATTATAAAGCCAGTCAATAGTGTAACGCCAGCCAACGTGTTCCAGCGATATTTTGAAACTGTAATCTGATCCTACTGTTTCCATCCTCGTGCCTTGCCTGCTCTCCCTTGTTGCATACTGTACTATTTGAGGCCCAGAGGGCAAAGCAAGCGCTGGCTGTTTGTTAATGATCAGAAACTGCGTTCCGAGCGGGAGCGCTGCCTGCGCCGCCCACTGCACTTTCTTGATAGTTCCTTCAACTCGCAGCCTGCACAAGCCCTGTAGAAGGCTTCTCTGCACAAGAAAAGCGAGCAAAACAACCCCAAAACACAACTACAAACTCCACTTCTGCCTTCGGTTTCCAGCGCCCTTTTACCGCGCTAAAAAAAGGCAAAGCCGCAGTCTAAGGCAATCTCCGACTCTGCAGTGTGTTAAGTCTTGCAGGAAACATATGCTTCTATTAAATTGGAAACAGCTTCTAATGCTGTCAGTTTGCTAAATGTAACACGTTCCCTTGGAAGAAGTGGAGCAGTTTTAATGTTTTTGACTAACTGCACACACCAAACAGAGTATGTCTGATAAAGCTGGAATAGGCTCCAATAAATATAGCTTAGAATAAATTACTGCCTCATTAAGTAATTGTTTGGAAAAAGGAGAGCAGGTTTTCCAGATTATAGCTGTGTTATTAAGGGTGTTTATAATATTAGGAATTCTATCAGGGTAGCAGAACATAATGCAAGTTTAAATCAGACGAGCACTTGTTAGCTTGTTAAACCATTAAACACTACCCCGGCAGAATTAGAAGGCGAGCAAGATGGCACAGGTCCCGTGCATGGAAAGCTAGTGAAGCACACTGCAAACCAGCTGTGAGGACCAAAAGCTCTAAGCAACTCTTGACAATGTATTTTCTGTACAAAGCAAGGGGGGATGTAGCTTTGTAACATACCTGGACTAGAAAACATTTATTTAAAACAGGGCTTATTCATGTACGGGAAGGCAGTTGTCTTTACTGAAATGAACAAACAGGTTTGGACTGCCCAGACCTTTCTCTCTCAAAGGTCTCAGAGTCAAAATGTCATTCTCACATACCCTGCGCTTCAGACAGGACTTCTCATCAGCATCTTTACAATATCAGCCATCAGATGCAAACAAGGCCTCAGCCTATTCTTTTCAGTCCTCTCCTGAACTGGAAGCTTTATGAAACAAGCCTTCTACAACTGCTAATGCCACCTCAGTCCTTCACAGGCTTGGTGCAGATGCAGTCCTGCTGACCACCAACCCCAGCAGGACCAGCTTGAGCCAGACTGGGGTGCAGGATTCCCTCTTCCCACTCCCAGGAGCTGTTTTGTTAGGGTTACTTGTTGTTGGAGGTAAAGAGAGGTCTTTGGCAGGATGGCGAAGCTGCCCTCTCCTTGGCTCAGCTTTGCCCAATCCTCTTTATACCCTTGCCCAGCATGACTGCATGCACCAACAGTGCCCGCATCACCGTAACAGCCTGGCTGATACTCTGTGGGGTTCTTCAAAGAACCACCCAAATGAGTTGGGCTATTGTGAAGTTCAGGTCTCCACACGGCAGCCTGCTGAGCATGGATCAAATTGTCCTGTGTACATATGGGCTAAGCAACTCCGCTGCCTGTATCACAAGTTCAAGGACTAGGAACTGCCTTACACACCTGGGCATCAGTAGTAGGGAATCAGAGCTGCAGTACAGAAAACCAGGCACAGCGCTAGGCCAGATCCTCTGACTTTACTACATGATTAGCCAATTATTCAGCACACTCTGCTTGTTGTCACCCAAAAAAACACGCAAGGGCTTCTATGCACAAGCCTCCCTGGATCAGTCAGGAAGCTCCCCCTGCTCCGTATCATGGTTTCTCTCCATAAGCCCAGCACTCTGGGCCTCCTTGCAGAGGAGCAGGAGATGCTGGTCCCTCAAGCAGCACCACAGCACAATGAGATTTCCCCACCAGCGGGCAAGGAGCCACGCCAGAGCAGCTCCATGCTGGAAGAACCAGAGCCATAATCTCTTCAAGCAGTGGAGCAGCAGCAATTAAGACGGCTGTGTACCGCTTCAGGGCCCAGTTCAGCCAAGGGCTGCCTGCCTTCCATTTCTTCCCACTGCAGAGCCAGCAGGCATCAATGCAGCAAAAGCGTTGGCTAAAAAAAGGCACCTTACTTGTAAATTAAATTCAGAACAATGTGAAAGAGCCACACAGCCACCAGTAAGCGACACAGGCTAGCGAACACACGCTCCCTTTTCACTGCTAAAATTACATGCCTGTAATGACAAGATGCTACTGGTCAGGCTCTAAGGGAGAATGATGAAATAGCAACACCGGCTATGCACCCCTCCTCCCATGCACCGTCGCCCTGAACAATAGATTACAGCAACACTGTGTTGTATTGTACAAGACATCTCTATTGGCACACACATGTCACGGTATAGCTGGTATTTTTAGTGTATGTAGGGACTGAGTATTGTAAGCCCATCTTCCCTGGATATGTATAATTCCAACAAAGGTTAATGAGAATTGCACATGCATCCAAGAGAGATGAGACCCCTTTGTGTATAATAAGAGTTTCTTTCACGTATGTATAATTACTTGGATTGAGACCTTGCTTTCAAGTGTTATCTTTTCCCCAAAGATACCTTGTTTTTCCCCTTTGTCACAGACCCTTAACAAACACATGGGGGGGAAGAATACCCATGCTACTGTTGAAAGAATTGAATGTTTTGCCAAAAAAGTAGGTTATTGCTCTGAAAACAGTGCTGAATAAATTATCACAGTCAAACTGAAAAGCAACGAATGGCAGGAGGAAGAGGAGAAGAAAAAAACACCTCTATAAAGAAATGTGTACTGCAAAAGGCAACATACATCCCAGCAATGACAACTCATTTTAGCTTCTAGGCTGCAGATTTTACTTGCTAACCAGTTTCTCACCACTGAGAGTTAAAAGCAGAGAAAAGGAAGGTGTTTCCCTGGTATATTTATAACGCAACTATACAGCAGAGTTGTTTTCAATGTTTTTGCTTAAATGAAGTGTACGCAGCCCTGCAAAGAAGTATTATTCTGTGAAAAAGCACCCACTGAAAACAAAACACACACACAAAAAAGGCAGTTCAAGTTTGACATGAAGTTTGCTAAGACGGTGTTAAGTGATGTTGGACAAGATGGTAACTGTTGGCCCTTCAGTCCAGCTCAGACGTCTGTTGGAATACAGCATGTTTTCCATGTCCTGCGAAGGAGCCTTCTGAAAACTGATAAAGGGAACTTTGGCCAGCCTTGGGCTATTCTCAGCCTGCAACAGCTACAAGTTAAGAGATGAAAGAGGTTCAATTTTTCATGGCACCTGCTTGATTTCACAATAAAAACTACTACACCAAAGCGATACCCTAAAAGAAACAGCCACCATGGGATCAACCTAACTTTTATGTGTAGCAATTTAAACATACTCAAATCTTTCAAACTTATATGGGGACACCCTTTTAAATAGCATTTTTTAACAGCAAATGTATTAAATCTGTATTTCAAAGCAGGCTTTGTACAGGTCAATTAATATGGAACAAACTTAGCCACAAACCAAGTCTTTGGAAATTGAAAGTGGAAAATACAGAGGAGAAGAGATCAGGAAACCGAAACTAAATGTCCTAAACTTCGTTTCATATTCAGTCAGGCACAACCCATTCAGCTCACCCAAGATAGTATTACATTGATTTTCCCCGCAATTAAGAAAAGACCTGCCTCAGAGCACATATGTATCACGTATGTTCCACTGCCAGAGAGGGGAAGCACAGCAGCAACAGGAAGCTTTATACTGCACATTACACACACAGAAAATATTCTCCCTCTTCTACTCATTCGCAAGTTATTTGTGGAATACTTTAGTTAGAGGAGGAAAGGGGAAGGGTTCTTTAAAAGAGCCAATTCTGCCAAACAGATGGAGTAGGAGGGTAAGGGAGAGCGTGAGCTGGATCACAGAAGGGTAACCTAAGCAGGTTATTGTACCCCTGGGACAGCCAGCACAGAGTACCCTGCTCAAAATCCCTCTGACCGCTGTAGAGTAATAAAGTGTAAGTCACTCCTCCTACACAGGGATGGGTGAAGGCACAAGAACAACCAGCCACAAATCATTCTATGCCAAAAAAGCTTAAATAAGATTGTCTTCTCTCTCACATGCACACACACAGAGCGGTAAGAAAGCAAAATGTTACCGCTGTTTAAAGAAAAAAAGACCCTGTGGTTTGCGCATGAACGCCAGCCTCCTATCTTGATGAAATCTGTATTTAAAGCCTATGCAAATGATATGCATGCACGTGTACATGTATCCATTAAGTGCTTCTTCCGAGGGGGAAACGGTGCCTGTAAAAACACATGAAAAGTAACGAGTTTGTGGAGGCACCGGAAGATGATGATGTATTTCTGAATTAGGTTTTAAAACTTCATTTCGCAGCTACCTGAAGTTAAGACAAAGCTGCCTTTAGGCGTCTCAAACTAGTCAGACCTGCTGTAGCAGTTGCACAGTCTGCTTCAAATATGCTCTCCACGCTCCTTTCAACCTCCACCCCAACATATATCCGCATAGTTTACCTCCAGTCATGGGTGGTTCTTTCTATAGCGCAGTTCACTCAACCTTATTGCATGGCATGACAGGAGACTTTCAAAGAGTAATGTTACAGGCTGCTGTAAGAAACTGTATGAAAACAGCTGATAATTGTCATGTTTCCATTACAGGTGAACGTGGCTCACACAGCACCAGGGTTTTTCAGGGGGATGGAAAAAACTAGGTTCAAGAAAACAGTTCAATTTGTTACAGATCATCCAAGCAAGTTTTAGGACGAGTTTAGATCTTTCCACCACCTCTGGGTTCCTTTGAAAAGGGAACTTCTTTCTTCTGCTGCTCCCATACACTGCCCAGTTTCAAAAATAACATTAAAAGGAAACAACCCACATTTTCACTTTAATCTTTGTATTCTGCCTTATTAAGAATACAATTTTTATTCTAACTGCACTAGAAAAAGAAGCTGCCAGATGAAATCCAACACATCTTACTGGTGTGAAAACAAAGTAAACAGGCTTTGGCTGCTAATAATTACACAGGCTTGAGACTCATGTCATTCAACACCACTTAAAATTCAATTCCAGAGCAATATTAACAAGAAATTCCTCTTTAAGCCCCCTGCCCCTCAAAACACTGATATATAGGTTGGGAACTTCAGATGTTCTATGGCAACACCTATAGTTTTACATGCCAGGCAGCGTACTGAACCCAGCCCCTTATTTGGAAGAATAATGGTCTGAGCTTGCCTAACGCAGGACTCCGATCATGGTTTTAATATCACTGCAGCAGTCTGAATGCACACTCACTGATGTGGTGGTGGCTGCTGTCACACTTGAGCTTCCAGACTCCGCCCTCAAAGAAGGGACACGTGAAAACCGAAAACTTGCTCTTTGGCGACAAGTCTTCCAGTCCTTCCATGTTTGCCCTCATCACGTAAAGCTGCCTCTGAAGACAGATGAGGCTGTATCACCAGCTACCAATGCCCCTGGAGAATGCCCCAACTCTCCCCTGGAAATGCCCTCTTCCCCACTCAGGAATTCCCCTCTGTGCAGGAAGAACCTCCTGCAGGTTTAGGCTTCTTCACACCTCCTCCTGGCCACTTTGCAATGACACCACGCATCTGACACATTCACCAGGAGCCATCAGTGCAGCAAAGGTCGCTGTGCAGGTTTTATTCTACACAATGACACACCATTTCATTCCCATATAACCCCAAGACTGAGCATAGGGACCCTGCTGTGATGGGTGCTGTACAGCCACAGCACACACAGGCCCTCTGCTTCCACAAAACCTCTGCTGTCTGCCTGCCACACGTTTCTGGACTCCGTTTTGACTTCAGCTCATCTGACAGCAAAGTGCGCACTGCATTTACAGGGCTTGCTTTCCCCACTTGTGGTGAACAGTCAGCATTGTTATCTTATTTTTTGTTATAGTGTTTGCATTGGTAATGCTGAGCAAACCTGAAGCCTCCACGACAGCAAACACAAAAAATAAGACTCTGTTTAGAGAAGAATTAAGGAACTAACACATGCGGGGGGGGTCCCTTTCCATTTACAGAAAACAGGCACTTATTCCTGACAGCGCGGTTGCCCTGACTGATCGAATTTAGAAATGAAACCAATGGCAGAAAACATGCAATTATATCCCCCTGAAGCAAATGAGTGCTGTTCTCAGACTGGCAAATTCCATTTTCTACAACCCATTAATTAGCAGGAGATTCATCTACGCTGAAGATCTGTGCTTACTGCCAACCTGCTTGCATTTAAGCTGGACCTTGCTCTCTCCTTTGGAACACTCCTGATCTTTGGACTTGGTAACTGAGAGCTGCCTTTTCTGGCACTGATTCCGGTGCATGTTATAAGGAACTGTTGCAAGTGGAGCAGTCTCCTCGTGAACTGGTTACACACACAAAGCAGAGTAAAAAGACAGTGTCTCTCCTGCTACCCAGCCCTTATAGAAGTACATTAGCAGAAGACTACTTACACTTTCAAAGTACTGCATTCCCCTTGCTTGACAGATTACACTCTAAGATGTTACATAAAAGCAGAAATAGTCACAAGTATTTTGGATCACCTGTCTAGTGTTAGCACTGCTGGAGACGAACTGTGCCAGGAGTGTTTTACATCAGTGCGAAAAAAGAAGTCAGAGTTCCTAAAAAAATTCTTTTTCCCTATGAATTATTTATTGGAAAAATAAAAGCAGCTTCTGTAAATGACGGCAAAATCCCCTTCAAAACAGATACTGCATAAGGTCTGTTGTACTTCACAGAAGCTGGGAAAAAATATAAGACTATGAAATTTGATGTTTTCCTTGATATTAGGACGTTATTTCAAACTCCTCAACACCTCTCAGGCAGACAGTTCGAATGCTTGGATTATTTACATTATTATTTCCACCAAAACACAGAGAAACTCCTTATTTCATCTTTCCCATTAAAAAGAACAGGTGTATAAAGGAACACAATTACAATCCCTTATAAATCAGCACCTACAGACACATTTAATGCTCTTTTAAGCCTGCTTCTCCTACAGACAAAACCTGAAGTACCTACGGCTAGCAAGTTTTCTTTCTGTTTGATTTTAATCAGCTTCAGAGAATAAGAAATCAGCTTGACAGGAAAATCAAAGCAGCGTTTTAACATGCACAAAGTCTAGCTTCATTCCTTAGCAGTCCAATCCAGTTCCTGCAGGAAAGGAGTGGGTGGTTTTTGCTACCAACTTAAATGGAAGTAGGATCAGTCACGAAAGGAGGAAGAGCCATAGCTGTTATGTTAGATGCTGCAATACTTGCCTGGACAATGGAAGGATTCCCTAGGATACACTCTCGGATACCTGTCTGGCAGCACAAACGGCTAATCCTCCTCCCATCTCCTACTACCACCACCACTAGCTCCTTATGGTAAATCAGATTCCAAAGATACCATCCTATTATGTAAAAAACGTACGCGTTTTAACTTCAAGCAGAAAGGGCTACTTTCAGTTTACCCTGCTTAATCGACTGCTTCATTTCTACAGCAATTTAAGCACGAGCAGCAGCAACTTTTAAGAAAGCACAGTTAATTCCTACAGTTTTACCACGTGAAAGCTTCCCGTGCACTTAGGTGGAAAATGAGGTGCCTCGGTCAATTTCGTACCCTGCTAGAAGCCTGTGAGACACAGGCACCTTCATTTGTGCAGTTAAATACCCCAAAAGAAATCAGAATAAAGAGGTGAGAAGTGTAATTTCAACTCGCACAAACAGAACTGTTTATTCCATTTGAGAGACACGAGCATAAAACTGTTGTTAGGGGGCAGCCAAGCCCTCTACCACCATTGTTTGAGCAATAGCGTGTTCTACGGTGGCCAGATCCAGCACCCACTGACGGCAGCGAGAGCCACCCCGCTGACTTCATTGGGCACTAGCTCAAACTGCCTGGACTTTTCCTGATCCCGGGAGCTTTGGGCTTGCCTGGACACAGACTGACACACGCAACAGCTCTCGCGTGCTGCGCTGAAGTTGGGGAGAAGGGACTAC
>JASSUY010054732.1:0-60791 GCA_032466535.1 Forpus xanthops | reverse complement strand
TGAAATGGACAAATTCGCTTAATTTTACACGGGCAGCTGACCCGTAGCTGTAAATCAGCTACCAAGGGGTCCCAGGGGACAGCATGCAACCCCCTCCCGAGATTTTCAACACAAGTGGCCCTGGGTTTCCCAGCTGTGCGGCACAAAACGCAAGGAATGACAGCAGGTAACTGCACTCCTATTTTCACGCTTAAACAGACCATATCTTCCCAGATCCTGACACACTGACACGAATAAAGCAGCAAAGGCTCTAAATGAAAGCGGCACCGCAAAAGAACCTTTTCCAAGTATTCCCCATCCCAATAAACAGGGGGGGTGCCGTTGCTTCTAAAAGCACCCCAAACGCCTGTTTCTCCGTTTTGGCGATGCTCCCAAGGAGGAGGGCACAGCCACGCTAATTCCTGCCCTGCTGCCGCCCCAACACCAACCCTGGAAGGGTAGAGCCAGCGGGGCCATATGTCAGCTTCGCTCCAGCGAAGTCGCAGCCTCCCCCAGGCCCTTTTAGCCCTCCTGCCCCCCTCAGCACGCACTTTTAGGGGTACCCCGAAGCCCCGCTCTTGTTGGGCAAACGGAGCACGGCTGCAACCGCCTGGCTCTGAGGCGCACACGTTCACTTACCGGGGTAAGGCTTCGAGTCGGGTGTAGCGCGGCTCTTCCGAGCACAACCTCCCGCACTACCGGGGCCGGCGGCACAGCAGCCCCAATCAGAAGTATATTCCAACTCCACGCACGCACCTGCTCCAGCCCCGGGATCCCCGCACATCGACGCGGGGAGGAGGGAGGGGGAATGTAGTATTTTAAGGCTCAACTCTCCCTCCTCTGCTCATCTCAGGACGGAGGGGAAGGACGCCCGCTCGGGCACGAATTTGAAGGTAGAGATAAAACCAGCCCCGATGACTCGCAAAGCCGAGATGGGGGTCGCGGCCCCCCGCTCCCCCCCTTGCCGCCCCCCAGCCCTACTCACCACATGCAGCTCCACCTGAGAACTAACGCATGGAGGGGAGGGGAGGTCGCAAACTCTCGCCCTAGAGCAGCTCCATATGTCGCTCCCTCGCCGCGCCGCTCCGGGGAGGGGCCGGGTGGGATGCGGAGAAGGAGGAGGAGGAGGAAGAGAAGGAGGAAAAGGAGGAGGAGGCAAGCGCAGGCGGCGTGAGGATTTAAGCCTCCGCTGTGCCCCGGCGGCTGCGATCACGCAGCATTATACAATGGAGGAGGAGGAGAGGGAGGAGGCACCAGCCCCGGCTCCCAGCACTTGCCGCCAGCACTGACGACAGGGGCGGCTCCGGCGAGATCCTCGCCCTCCAGCCCGCGTTAAAGCCCCGCCTCGGCCCCGGCCTTCCTCCCCCCGCATCCCCCGCTGCTGCTCCTCCTCCTCCTCCCGGCCCCCTGCGCTGCCCACCCGTGCCCCGGCGGCGGGGGTTCCCGGGGAGCGCCGCCCCGGCACAAAGGCGAGTGCCAGCGCGCCCCGACCGCAAATATGACAAGTATCCCTGCGATCCCCGGCCAGGACCCCAGCGCGCCGGTCCCCGGGTCGGACCGGTCATCCCCCCCTTCCCCAGCCATCTCCCGGGTCGGTCCAAGCGGAGCGGGGAGGGATGCAGGAAAGTCGGGGCGCCGCCGGCCGCCCCCCGCCCCGGGAGCTCACCTGAGAGCCGAGGGAGGCGGTGCCCCCCTCCGCGGGATCCTCGCTGCTAATTTGGGCTGTGCAGGCACCACCGAAGCACAAAAACGAGGCCAAACGGAGATGCTGGAGCGCACGAAGACTTGGGGGAAGGGAGGGAGAGCTCGGCACCAGGCGCTGTCTGGAAAGAAGATGATTATTTTAAGTTACCTCCGATGATTGTGTTTGGAAAGGAGCTGTAATCCCAGCCGGCGATGCGAACACCTTCCAGTTTTGGCTGCAGCCCCAAAGGCATCTCGGATCATTACCAGCCTTTGATGTCCCACTAAACCGGTTGTATTTAGAGACAATAAAGCTTTAAGACCTAACATAAAGGCTATTATTAGTCATTAATATCACGACTCGTTTAGGTATTATGTTCAAAATGGCCTGTAACGATTCGCGATCAATCAAGCTGATGGTCTTGTTCGAAAGTAAGTTACATTTTCAGCTAGAAAACTGAAAAGGAAAAGGAAGACACTTCTAGAGGGAAGATTTCTTTAATCTGGAAATTGTAACTGTCAAAAATCCACAAGGGGAGGGGGGAAAACAGTGAATCTGCCAAAACTGAAAGAGATAAAGTGATGATTTTATGGATTCTTAAAATTACAATTGAAAAGACCCCATCTAGTTAAGTTTTAAAAACCAAGACTGGTATTTAAGATAATACTCTGCTGAATTCACTGCAATAGGAGGAAAGGGCATCACATCTAAAACCCACTCTTTGACTTGGCCACTTCTGGATGCCTGGGCACCCCCTTCCCTTCCACTCCTGCTATCAGCCATTCCCCTTTGAGGAGATCCAAACTCTCTCAGCCTCCCTTTGCTTGCAGTAAAGAGGGAGCCCTGAACCAGATCTGCAAAGCAATTCACGAACCATTTACTGCCTTTTGACGAGTGACTTGCAAATTGCTCTGGAGCTGGCAAAAATTAAAACCAGAATTTCCCCCGGCTGGATACTTTCCAGCAGCAAGGCTCTGAAACATGGTCCTTCTACTCAAGGAAACAAACCTCTTGAAATTACAAGAGTCATACTAAACATTACTAAACAGAAGGAAAAGATTCCTTTTGTTTCAGGCCTGAGCAGTGCCTGTTCAGTGGGCTTCAGCCTACTCAAAAGCCACCCAGAGTATCTGTAATACCTGTGCGTGTTTAGTGGTAGGAGGAGGAGGAATGGCTCTAAACTGAAAGAGGTTAGACATTAGGAATAAATTCTTCACTGTGAGGCACGGTGAGGCGCTGGCACAGGGTGCCCAGAGAAGCTGTGGGTGCCCCATCCCTGGCAGTGTTCCGTGCCAGGTTGGATGGGGCTTGGAGCAACCTGCTGTAGTGGAAGGTGTCCCTGCCTGTGGCAGGGGATTGGAACTGGATGAGCTTTAAGGTCCTTTCAGCCCAAACCATTCTATGGTTTTTGACAGGGGTTTTTCTTTCTGCATGCTGGATCAATTGAATTTCAGGACCACATTCTGCCCTGCTTCATACCAGATTTGTAACACAGCAGGATTTGGCCTTGCGTAACCGCTCTATGGATGCACCCAGCTGAACCTTCCGGAGCTCAAAGTCCGCAGCAGGTTTACAGTCCCAGTGCCTGGGTGTGTGCACACTATCACTGGCACCATAGGCACAACCACAAACATTTGCTAAATAAGCAGCTGGGCTACAGTTCGATATCCGTGGCCCTGATATTGCCATGTTACATTCAGCAGTAAAGGCCTGAGCCTGCATCGCTGGAGCTTTAAATGCTTCTGACTTTGCTCGGCTGCTCCAATTTTATATGAGCATAAGAGAAAACTCACCGCCCCTTCTGTTTCCTACTGTAACTCCCCTGGGCCTTTCTTGGCAGGAGTTTATAGTCATGCTGAAACTCAGATTATTCCTGCGAACACAACTAGTACAACCTGCATCCACACTCTGAAGCACTCTCAGCTGAGCATAGGTCACGATACTGATCAATACAAGTAGAGCTCCTTCCTCTGTCTCGCACACAGCAGAGGCTCCATCGTGGCGGGATGAGGTTAGGCTATGCAAGGTGAATAATCCTATCACTGACTGCTCCTCAGACTGCCTCCTACCTGAAACGAGACCTTTCTGGCCACAAAACTCCGTTCTGCAGCTCCAGAGTGATCTGACCAGAAGGTGTCTGCAAGGCTCAAACACAGTCTGCCCAAACATGTTAGTAAGCACAGACAAACAGCCTGCAACAGAGCCATGAAGCGTTGTACAAGGAAGTGTGTTGGCAGAGGCAGGAGCCTGCAGGAGAGGGTAAAAAGTGTGTGTGTCTGTGAAAAGGAGCAACCCAAAAGGCATCCCATTTGGAATGGTGCTTCCTGAGGAGCAGTAGCGCAGATGTAATTTTGCAGTCATAGCCTTGACACAGGCCCTTACCCGTGAAGGCCACACACTGAAAGGAGCCTAACTACATTTTTCTACAGTGATACTGACCTGATATGGGCCACAGGCACAGTCTAAGCACAGCCTTGTTTGTGAGCTGGAATAGTCAAAGCTTGCCTGATGAAGGTCACATCTCCTGTACATCATCCCCAAACCCTTCTGTCTTACAGATAAATGAAATAACAAAGACTGGAAAGACTGGGAGGGGGGGGAAAACAAGCACCAAACTTCACAGGGCAGTTCATCAGAACTACTCTGGACTTTTAGGTAATCTCTGCCTATCAGCATGTGTGCTAATTAGGAAAGAGCAGCAACATTTGGTGTGCTGGGAAGGTCGACATCCCTCATATTTTTCAAGTAAAGAGGCAGTGAACTGCTTCCTATGTTTCTAATTGTATCCTTGGCCTTTTTCTTTCTAATTGCAGTACACATTAACACTGAGATTTCATCGGTTAATTGTATAACACATCTTCATTTTCCCCCTGGATGTTTTTGCTGCAGTGCATGCAGGAGCTGGCAGGCAAATACCCAGTACTGCCCCAAGAGCACACAACTGTTTGCAAAGAAAGACCCAGCCATCACCTGTAACTTGTGGCCAGGAGAGCCAATAGCATCCTGGGTTGTACTTGGATGAGTGTGGCCAGCAGGCTGAAGGAGGTGATCCTCATCCTCTACTTGACCCTGGTGAGACCACATCTGGAGTGCTGTGTCCAGTTCTCTCTCCTCAGTACAAGAAAAACAAGGAGCTGTTGGAGAGGGTGCAGCCAAGGGCCACAAGGATGATCAGGGGTCTGGAGCATCTCTCTTATGAGGAGAGATTGCAGGAGCTGGGCCTGCTTAGTCTGGAGAAGACTGAGAGGGCATCTCACTTAATGCATATAAATATCTCAAAGGCAGGTGCCAAGAGGATGGTGCCAGATTCTTTTCAGTGGTGTCCAGTGACAGGATGAGGAGCAGTGGCCATAAACTACAACACAAGAGGTTCTATCTCAACATGAGGAAGAACTTCTTTATGTTGAGAGTGGCAGAGCACAGGAGCAGGCTGCCCAGGGAGGCTGTTGAGAACCCGCCTGGACATGTTCCTGTGTAACCTGCTCTGGGTGGCCCTGCCTTAGCAGGGGGTTGGAGCAGATGATCTCCAGAGGTCTGTGATTCTGTGAAGAGCAAAACAAAGGGCCCAAGGACAGCCAAGGATGCTCCTTCCACCAGATCCCCACTGAGCAACAGACAAGAGGAAAGCACGCTACTAGCATAGGCGTGTAAACATCCAAACCTTGTCGTCTCCATTAAGGCCAGCTCTGGAGTCAATACTGACCTTCTAGAGCAGGGCCCTTCTCATGCAAGGCTGAGCCATAGATAAAAGCAAGGCCTTCAACAAAAACAAACAGGGATACTGCATTACTGCAGTCTGCACCTATATGTTAGCAGGGAGGAAGCTGTACCTTGAGATTTCAATTACCTTTTTGCTTTTTTTCACTGGTGCAACTCTCTCACTGTAACAAGGCTGCCCCACACATCCCAATGCAGAGGAATCAGGTAAAAGCAAAGGAAGGAAAGCTTCCCTTTTTCCACTCCAATTTTAGCTCTTTTTTTTTTTTCCCTTTCATTTTCTATGTTAGTTCATGTTTTTCTCCTTTAATGTTTTTGTGGCAGTAGGAGAAACACCGTTCCCTAGAATGCATAATATGCTTAATTATCATTCTCCGTTAGTTCTCTAGGAAAAAAAAAAAAAAACTACAAGAGAAATCAGTTTAATTAATGAGTATGACCAAATGCAGCCTTAGTTCTAATGCAGTATCATATATTATACGTCCAGTTGGGCAGTTGATCTTACGTGGGTAAAACGAACAGAGATGCAGAAAACCATGAAGCTCATGAATCAATATTCTCAGCGCAACTAACCCCTTTTGTACAGTTATTCTAAGCCTTCCTACAGATTTTGATGCCAGCGTCTGTTCCCAAATACTGCTTTTGGCTTCAGCAACGCAGGATCGGGCTCGTACAGTCTAGTAATAGAAAGCTGTTGCTTGGCAGTACCAAGGGTTGTGCCACATGGTAAATTCATTAAGTAATTAAGAGAAAAAACACAACAATCTGAACTCCAAGATAGGTCTGAAATAGTCAAATGCCCAGTAAGATTCCCCAGTGTATGTCAGGAACAAGGGTGGCAAGGTTTTATCTGAAAGCAAGACTTGGTGATTGAGACACTTTTCAAAAGGGCTACTCCTCACATACTAAATTATTAAGGAAATATTATGGAACAGGATTATCAGGAAAGGGGAAAAAAAAAAAAAAAGGCAGCAGTGTGCATTAGCTGGCTTAGTCAGAGGAGGTTTTGCTGCATTCCTCATGCACGGAGATGACTCCCTCCCTCTGTAATTCCCTGTGCACTCCCAGTCCTCTGGAGACTGCTGGTGTGCATCATCCTCACTCCAGCTGAAACATTCTGTCCTGACAGAGGTTCAGGCTGCCTACCACTGCTGTTTATCTTCTCACATCTTTTTGCCTCTCCTAAATAGCTGTGTTCTTTGCCCAAATCCCATTCACGCAGTACCACCTGCAAGATGTACTTCAGTTCTGACCCAGGCCAGACCGCTCACACTGATGCCGTTTGTATGGCACACAGGCTTCTCTACTCCCCTTTCCACTCATGCTTCTCGAGACAGTGGATTGTACTTTGCATTGAGCTGAGTTTTAACCAATTTTAGGCTGCTTTTCTTTCCCTTTCAGGTTTTGCTCTGCAGTCTCTAGCAACAGCACAAGTCATTCTTTTCTGGAACACTCGGTTACTTTTTTTGAAGAGATGCTACATCCTGATACTCATCTCTTACAGGGGCCAGTGGAGTAAGAGAGGAAAAAACTATCTGCAGATAAAACCAAAGGCTCTGTTTTACAATCGAGGGGGGAATACTTTTAATAAAGAAGAAACATAGAAATGGTGGGGGAAAATACAGAGATGGCCAGTCTTCAGCCTAATTAACCACTGGTGTAAACAGATGTCACTGCAAGCAAGCCAGAAGCCTTTGGCCACCCACTGGCCCTGAGCACAAACCCAACGTGAGCCTGAAAATCTCAACAACCTGGGGCTCTCAAACCTGCGAGCCACACACACACTTAATACAGAGGATGTCACCACCTTCTTTATCAGATGGAATACCTGCTCCTTGTTCACCAGGGGAGAGCAGCTCTACTGATGCGGCTTACACTGTGCGCTGCACATACAACAGCTCTTTTCTGAAGCAAAGCTACTCCAACAGAGCTCCATGTGGAGCCATACCTTTCTGGAGCACTGATGCCCCCCATCTAAGCACTGCTGAAACATGGAAGATGCCTCATGCCAAGGCAAGCTGGAATATGTTTAATACTACTCAAGCCTACACTGAGATGCCAAAGGCTTGGGACACCAAACAGGGCCACCAGTGGGGTGACTAGAGGCTTCTAGACCTGAATGTTCTTGCTTGTATTTGTTGCACTGAAGCACTGTACAACAGTAGCAATGTGCCTGAGGCTTGGAGGGCAAAACCAAAAGGGTGGTGTGGCTACCATATGGATGGAGGATGTTAGATAGTTTCACGATAACGTTATATAGGACTTAAAACCATGTCACTGGAGTTTAATGTGCTCATGCTCAGATGCATCACCAGAACAACCCCTAAAAACTATTTCAATCCTTATCTACATGAAAACATTAGTTAATACATCAACATCCAAATGAATGCACCCACCACTAGCTGCTTCTCCTGGATGGAATACAACCTGTAGACCATATTAACACCCCTACATTGTTTTGGAGGTTTGGGTATTTTGTTTAAGACTAGTTTCTGCATCTTCCTGGAGCCACTAGATTCACGGAATGCTTACCAATGAGACACAGGCATTTTCAAGGCAATTCCAATCTGCAATAATAAATCTTTCCTCTGACTGTCCCAGGTGCAAAATTCATTAGAAAGAATGTTTATCCGTACTCTTTTCGGACAGGGGCTTCAGAGGGTCTCATTTTAAGTAACCAGTGAGTTGTCCTACACCACCCCTTAAAAACACACCCAGCAAAACAACCAACAAACCCCAATAAAACAGAAGTTGAAGCTGCACAGCTAAATTTAGAAAAGAGGAAAAAAAAAAAAAGAGCTGGCAAAAAAAGCTAGCACAAGAACATCAAATGTAGCATAAACTCCCACTGCCATTCTGTTCCACTACAAATAAATGGAGATCGTATAGAACTGAACTCATTGAGCTAATGCAGTGAATGCACAAATCGTTCTGGTTTAACCCTTCACAAAATGCATGATTTCTGGTTATGTGCAAAGAGGAGATTAAAAAGACTGAATGAGTACATCAGATGCTTTTACTGAGTGTGCCTGTGGTAATGATTCATTTTGCTTCCCTACGTTCCCTCCTGCAAGCACGACTAAGAGTCAGCAAAAGCTCAGGCAGGTAAACAGGTGTGGGTGAAGTCTGTGTTTCTTAACTCTACCTAAACCCACCCCAGTAACGGTCAGAAATACATTTCAGCTTTCTGAAGAAAAAGGGAACTGCACAAATTCATTTAGGTTCTGCTCTCCTCTCGCCATTTTTTTATGCTCTCTCACTTTAAAGGACGCTCTTCATTTATAGTGACCATTAGCCAAAGGCTAAAAGAGGTTTACACCTAATTGGTATTCCCAAGCAAAGATGAAACACTAAATCACTGTAAACCCACCCAGTATTTAGGATCTATCACCAGCACAAAGAGAAAAGCTGAGAATCCACCATTTATCATAACAGTCCATCTTCCCTTCCTTTCACACCTCTTATGCTCCCTTTCTTCCTCCCACAGTGGCTTTGGGGTGCAAATGACCTTGAAATGTGGCAGGGGTCTGGAAGAGGAAGAGGCAGCTCTGCCAGGTCACTCCCATCTCACACAGTACGTGACAGAATCAACGGGGGACAGGGGGGAACAGAGTGTGTGTGTGGGAGAAAAACTAAAAGAAATCATGAAAAAGAATAAAACCACCAAGCTCTGTTGCGGGCAGGATGGCAGGGAGCTAGGAAAGCAGATGCTGCGTGTGGAGTACTGCTCCCTAAAGCCAGCAGTGGCTTTTTGAGGCAGCCATAAGCTGCTCTCTGAAACAGTAATATTTCTCCCTTTTAATTTTAGCCGTGGTGGGAGGGCAAAGAAGAGACATGATGGGAGGACAGAGAGGAACAAGCCAAGGAAAAGGAGTAGACCCAAGAAAACAGGGAGGAGGAGCTGCATCCACATCGATGGTGCTGCTACAGAGTTCAGGGCATTCTCTGGTTTGACCTTTGGACAGCAGGATAAGAAAATACAATGAGGAGTACCACTAAGGCTTTCCTTGCTTCTCCCAACCTCGAACTTTCCCTGCACAAAAGGATGCGCAGAAGGCTCTTTCACAGAAAGATCACTTTCCCATATTCAGCTTCACAAGCCAGCTTCTCTCAGTTTTTCTTCCAGAATGGCTGTCTTCAGCCATAACCAAGAGTTTCACAACCAGCGCAAGAGCAGCCAGGTACTTCACAGAAAGGCACCAACCTATTCGCAATAATGGGCAGAAGCAAGCACCCTTATCAAGAGACTAACAGCCAGGGGCCAGCCAAGTCCAGGAGGGATGATTGTCCCATGCCCCAGAGCACTTACTAATCACCCACATCCAGGGGACATTCCTAGTGTGATTCCTGCTCGAGCAAAAGCCTCAGAATTAACTCCCATTTGCTTGCTTACCTACTCCTATAGCACAATAGCACTAACCTTGAAGCTAAATATATTTTTCCACCCCCAACCTTCTCTTCTGCTAACTTTCGTTTACTCTTAACTGGGTATTCAGCCCCTGCCATAACAGCAAAAGTTAAGCAGATGCCAAAGTGCTGATAATTTGACTTCACACACATATACCCAAATACTGCTCCCATGCAACTCAGCAGACAGAAACTTCTTTTTGCTGTCAGTGCTTTTCAAATGAAACTTTCTCATCTGAGCAAGCTGGGAAAGTGCAAGTGCCCACTCCTACTCCAGTTGCAGGGTTCGTAGAAAGACGTGCTACCCAAGAACATCAGTGTGGAGGCCTGGCATTTGATAGGTTTGGGTTTAAAACCCAAGAACAATCTAAACCACCTCTATTAGAGAAACACTGTCTTCCATGAGATGTTCAAGTGAAAGACCTCAGGCTCCAAACATGTATTTTGCTGTCGCTGGTGATGCGGGTGAAATGAGAAGGAAATGCATTTGTTGTTTTGAACTTTTTTCTTCCATTTAGCAAAGATTCCCCTTAAATAAATGGAAGCGGGAGATCTTGAAATAAGCCCTAACAAGTTTTAATCACACTTTTTCTTCTTGTGAGCGAGCCATCATTCAGTAGCTAGGTGGTTCTAAATAAAGAACTCTAGTCAACAACAGGAAATAACTCCCACAGAAAAAAAAAGGGCAGAATACAAACTCTCAGCAACCCTAGTACATAGCTCACAACGGCCTTTTGTTCCATGCACATTAAGTCCAAAATCTTTACTTTTCAGAACATGTTCTTGCTCTAATTAAAACTTGATTTTTTCCTTGTCGCGAGTATGGATCCTTTCCTTGCCTTTCTGCTGGAACTGTCACATTGAGGAGTCGGAAATTCACAAGCAATTCCCATTTCATTTGATCTGTAAGGCCATTCTAGGAACGCCACACGATTTTTTAAAGTTATTTATAGTGGGGTTTTCTCTTTTATTTTTCCTTTTCCTTTCTTTTTTTTTGGGGGGAGGTGCACTGCTGTGTCCTCAGCTGTGAACAGTTTACATCCTTCTTAACGTTCAGAAACCACTTTGTGTTCAGCAAATACAGAGCACCTGGTCTGTCCTTTGTGGGGAGGGGGATAAAGGAGAAACACATCTCTAGCCACTTCATAAAAACTCAGGTTAGTGCTTAGAATTGTCAGCTTTTACATTATACAAGACATCACAAGCCTATGACTGAGCACAGGCACTGAGCACAACATCCCAAAATGCACAGCCAAAATCCCTGGAAGAATACACTGGTTGACTCCATCTGGCTTTGAGAAGATGTGGTTTTCGTTGTGCTGGGGGTGGGGACATGAAAATGGCTGCTGCTTGTTAGCTGCCATGGATAGATCTCTGCAGGAGATGGGAAAGCTTCCTTAGGAACATTGCTATGGTTTGTAGCAAGTACCTTCTGGAGTACAAACAGCAGATTTTAGTGGTCCGCTGATCCAAGCAGATCTCCATCAATGTGGCTCTGTCACATTACAACCTAACTGTAAAACCAAATTCCATTTTAGAACTAAGTCCTGTTTGAATTAGGCAGCTGCAAGAATCAAGGTTACAGATCCAGACTGGATGTTTTGTAGCTGGAATATGTGAAGCAGCTCAGCATGCACATGTGTGTACCTGTGTGTCTGTGTGCGTGCGTACCATCAAAAGTCTACAGGAAGAGCAAATCAGATTTGCTTCCTAAAGCAAAATGGTCAGGATGAAGCACCTTCACATTCAAATCTAACCCAGGATAACTCTTGGCTGGTTGTATTATAAAGTCCTTGAAAATGGGTTCAAACCTGAACTTGCAATTACAGCCTTTTCTGGTTTAGAAAACAGATGGGACTGCTGAGCAGTCCAGACTCTGCTTGAACTTTCAGAAAGGAAGAAAAATCGATGTATCAAAGTATCCTGGAGCAGCTGTCCCACCATTTCCCAGCTCTCACCCATTAGGTTAAATACTACAGCGATTTCAGGGGGACCAGCACACTTTAAAAGATGCAGTCTCTGTCTTTTTCTCTCTCTCTCACTGAATGATATTTCTGCCCACATGCACTGACACATACAGTGTCTAACAAGGCTGTGATTCATTTTCAGTTCTAGTCATGCTCACAAGTGATGTAGCACGCTTGCTGTGCCTTCAGGATCTGCGTAATTTAGCTTCATTTTCTCTGCCCCCACCCTGCATTAAGTGAAGTTCCAACAAAGCCAAGTCATCTCCCACCAACTCACCCTCCCACCTGCCTGGGGGATGTGTACAGCAGGAGTCTGAATAATAATAAAATTAAATTAATTTTAAAATAAATAAAAAAAAGAGAGAGAGAAGGAGATGAGGGCTTGAGAGATACCGTGAATTGTTAGAAAGCTTTCTAACATCTACGGGGAGTGAAGAAGAATAATAATGGGATGTATACTACCAGATCACTGAAAAGCTGCATCAATCCTGAATCATCTCCCCTAACGTGTTAAAAGCAGCGATGTGTCTTGCATCATATCGTGCATGTTCATGCTAATAAATGACTGATGGTAAATCCAAATCCCTGATTTATAAACACCTCCTCAGCCTCTCCCACTGTAACCTCATAGTGACCATTCACTTGTCCTCTGTCCTGCTGCAATGACTTTGACCAAGTGCTAATGTCAGCAAAAGCTGTTAGCACGTCCCAACCGCGAACCTCTGGTATCCAGTGGCTACCATCCATCATGAATTACACACAGTGCTTTTGTGATACAAATTACAAGCCGCTTCCGAGCTAAACTCCATGTATTTGAGGCATGAGGCCAAGCCTGAACAAAGTGAAAGACGGGCTTTTTATTTGATAAATCTCATTATCTTGCTGGCATTCAAAATTCATCTCACAGAAACGCATCACAGAGTACTTCTCCAGTTACTTTGAAGAGCCAAGATGCTTTAACATGCAAGTTAAAAGGTGGTTACACCCCCATCACACTAACTTTTCTAGCTCTCCCCCACCTTCAACCTCGAACAGTGTTGTGATGGAACAGAAATCTCCATTTTCAAGAGAAAAACAAGTCGGCTGCATTTCTTCAGCACATGTCCCCAGACATAACTGAGTCACTGCAGACTCAGTTCTCAATGATCTGTATGATGTCCTTAAACCCTAAACCAATGACACAGGGAAGGAACACCAGAAGCTAGAAGGTACTTCAATATTACAGGTATAATACTGAGAGAGCTGCTGTCACCACAGAGCTATGGCAAGCTAGCAAGACATACGACATCTTGCTTCCTTTACATGAAACACAGACACAAGGCTCCCTACCACTTAAGACCCTCCCACCACCCCAGCTAAGCAGCTTCTCCTATTGCTGACCACCACTGATGACCTACCGGAACAAGCCAGAATTTAAAATTCCCTACTTTCTATAGCAGCCCATCTCCTTTTCCTCACCCACTGAACACTCAGTTTGGCCACACAGCTCACTTACTAGCATGTCCCCAGTTTGGGCACACTTAAGCATCCTGTGAAGGCAGAGCTAAAGGAGGTACCAGAGTTTCGGGCCACCCCTAGGCTTGTCCATGCCTAATGGTCGAGGGAGGTGGAGTGTCCCCCTCTGCCTTCTCACCAACATCCTCTTTTCTGTCAGGACAAGCCGGGGCTGATCAGGAGCCAAAGAAATGCATTTCCTCATGGTCATCTGTTCCTGATCCCTTCTCAGCGGCTCTCAATTCTGTCACAGAAATGGAGCAGTAGCCAGAGCCAGAGAAGGGCTGATGTACAGCTCTGATTTATACCACACACAACTAGGAAGGAAATGGATCAACCCATGAGGCTGGTATCATGGAGGGTTCCAGGAGCTCAGAAGCATTTGGAGAAGGATAGTTGCTGTGGCTGAATACTGTCTGGGAGTAACGGGTCAGCAGAGCAGCGGACTGTCACTGCAGCAGATGGCAACTGCCTCATTTTGCAAATTGAAGAAATGAAGCACAGGGAAACTATGGGATGGCTTATTGTGGAAATGAAAGTCGAGGCCATGTGTTATGATTTCCAGAGCACTCAACACAAGTCCAGCCTTCCTCGTCCACGAAGTCACTTTGTAAACATCCTCAGGGCAGGGCCTGCACCTCTCATTTGCTTTACGTCTGTAGCTTCCAATCTTTCCTGGTTTGCAGATCCCTTCATGCTTTCCAATACGGCTGTGCATTCAAACCAGCTGACGACAGGCTTGCTTTCCCTCGCTTTCCTGCACATCTTGCACGTAGCCTGTGGATCCTCCTGAGCAAAAACCACAGTATGTTCTCTGCAGCCCTTTCTCGAAATTCCCGTGTATCCCTCTTCCTACTGATCCCTACCCACCACAAGAGCCAGGAGCAGGCATTTCCAAAGTAGCCCTAACTTTATCTAGTTGCCCTAATTCAAGACAAAAGCACAGAGCTTCCCTGTCATTCCAGCATTTCCCATCTCAAGGTATGGGAGCTGTTGATCTCCCACATGAAAATGCACTATGCTGTCAGCCCAGCCTAAGGGCTGTTATTTAATTTACTTGAGGAGGTAAGTGAAAGCCCCTTCATGCAAACGCTTACAATGTGATCTGGAAAACAGCAGGCATAATTAGATAAAATGGCAGCAAAGCCCACCAGGGAAATAATGTTAATTCATGAGGATTTTCCTCTCCACCTCCCTTTCAGCAAGGTTTGAAGCCAAGGAGGGAAAGAATGGGAAAGGAAAAAAAAAACAGAATGCACCTCAATGACCTATCTTGGTGAAGTAGAACAACAGAACAGCAAACAGTAGGGTCATCTAAAAGATGCCTCAGTGCAGCACCTCTGGATTGGCAGCCCATGCTCCTAAGTGATGAAGCATGCATTGAAAGCCAAACTTGCTCTGTAACTGTCACAAGTTACTCTGAGCCAACATCCTTAAACTTTCCATGGACTCCTGACCAAGGCCTAACCAGGCAATAGAGATCTGTCACATGATAACATTATCACTTAAACCCCCTACCCCCAGTAGTAATAATAAAACCAGAGCTCTTGCAAGCTTTGAGAGCAGATCATAGAATCACAGAATGGCTTGAGTTGGAAGGGACCTTAAAGCTCACCCAGTTCCAACCCCCTGCCATAAGCAGGGACACCTTCCACTAGACCAGGTTGTTCCAAGCCCCATCCAGCCTGGCCTTGAGCGCTGCCAGGGATGGGGCAGCCACAACTTCTCTGGTCAACTTGTGCACTTGTGCCAGTGCCCCAGCACCCTCATAGTGAAGAGTTATCTCCTAATGTCTAATCTAAATCTCTGTGCTTTCCCTCAAAAACAAACTTCCCACTAATATGAACAGCAGCAATACTCTGTTACCTCAGGAAGCTGTAGCTCTGTGTTTCAGCTTCTCCCTCCCACCTAGAATCCATCCTGGAAAGTCACCTCCTGATTGCTGACCTGCCACTACCAAAATGGATTCCAATTAGCCAATTCACTCACGGCTATTAGGAAACAGACATTTTTTGTTGTTGAGTAATTACTCCTCATGAAATGGCTTACATCCCTAGCTGATTAGGTCACAACACACTGTGAACAAACTGATGTAACAGAGATATCTTTAACCTGATAAATTAAGGCATACTTTCTTGATATAGAAAACTTAATTGGAGCCATGCATGGGGTACTTACCAAAGGTATCTACAGACAGAACTGTAACATTCATAAACAATCGTTGAGATCAAATGACAACCCATAACACCTCTAACTTGCATATTAATTGGGGGGGGGGGAAGCTGGTTTGTTTCCTTACTTTGAGGACAGTAAATGACTCAAAGTGAACACAGTAGTTTGACATCAGCAGTTAAATATGTAATGGCAATATTCAGGTGGTGCACATGGAAAAAGAGATCTGTTTGTTTCTGTTTATACTTTCCTCCAACTAACAAAGGGAAAACCTCTTTTTCTAGTCAGGAATTCAGTTGGTAAAGCAAGTTTATACAAAGCCCAAATAATCACCCAGTAAGAGTGCCATAGCAAGGGTTCCCGAAGCACAGCCCATAAAGCCCCCCCAGAATAACTTTGAGCCATAGGGTTGTATTGCAAATAAGTCTGATTACATTTTCTGTCCCTTCACAACATCCCAACCTTTAGTGTCCCTCCACAAATAAAACCTTCAGCTGCCTGGAGAACAGTACCTCCACTACCATTTCTATCAAGTCATCCATCATAATACGCTGGCTTACTTAAAACCAAACCCAATTCCCCAAGCCCGTAAACACCGATGACTTCCTGATTTTGGGACTTGCCCAACTCTTAAAAAGGAAGCCGTTCACTTTCCAGCCCAAGGCCCTAATCTTTCAAACAGTTATGCCTGTGCTTTGCAGGAGCACGCGAGCACTTCGGTCCAATGTAAGCATTTGTCGAAGCGAGGCCAATATTTCCTGTTGCAGTTAAAAACACATTATACAGTTAGGGTGGAAAAATATGACTGCGACAAAATCAACCCTTCTCTTCCCATTTCAGGGTTGGGGGGGGGTATCAGGAAGCACTTGCAACATAAATGTATGTGACAAGGGCTTGCGCAGAGTGAGTGCCATGAACAGCTTTATACTGTGTTGGCTTTCTAAGTTGGGAAACCAACTGGGTGTCATTTAATCTCCTAGATTAAAATCACTTAGCGAATATTGTATTGTTTCCCTGCTCTCGCTGTCATTTCAGCGCGGGGGCCTTGCCGGAGCTCTGCTGCTGGCTAACTCACCGCTAATGAAACCTCGCGCAGGAGCAGCTGCCGGAATCTGTGTCAAACTGCATCTGGCACCCATCTATCTTCCAGCCATCTAAATTCACCTCTGAAATCATACAAAAGCAGCCGCAGAGCTCCCTGCAGCCACTCCAACACACCAGTCTTTGTCTCATCAAGCCTGTTAAGCAATTTAAAGCAATTTATGTTTTTTAATTCGCCTTGTATTTTACAGCAGCAGCTTTTTCAAAAGCAGTGAAGAAGTTAAGAAATAAATGGGGGGAGAAGGGCAAAATGTGCCTTTGTTCCCCCCCCATGTTTTTTTTTTTAAGCCTGTCAAGCTCTCAGTAGACTATCATTAAACCAGTTTTGGCTGAAACTGTATGTTTAGGGGTTTTCCAATGGAGACACTCTGGTGCCTGCAACACTCAGACAGGGAGGGGAGGCTGCTATACAATTGTTGAATTGTTGTCATGGCTATTAAATATGCTGTAGCACAAATGCCCAACAGGGCTGAAGGTTTGCAGTGTATTGGCTCTGGAGAGGTATCAAAAACACTGGTATTAACTAGCAGATAACTAGAGTTACACAAACACTGAATAAAAGATTAAGTCAGAAGTTTTAAAAGGTTTAACAACTTCACTCCAATCCCTCCCTCCCCCTTCCTCCTCCTCACCCCTCACTTGGGTCTTAAAGTACCCTGTAAATTCAAGATATTTGGCATTCACTGTAGCGTTAATCGGACCAAGTCTCCTCTAACGTTTGGGGTAAAACTGCCTCTTCTCTCTTTGCATTTTCTGCAGAGAACAGGAGTTTTGCTCCACCGTCTTATTTAGACTTACGAGCAGCAGCTTGGGAGAGTGGCACAGTAAAGCCACGACTTGCTGACTAAAACAGGTTAATGAAAAACAGGCTAGTGAGTGAAATTGAAACTTCTCATTTCTCTCAAGAAAAGGGTGCATTGTCAAGATAAAGTAGAGTTTGGTGTGTCTATTAAACAACTTTCAGAGAAGCGCAGCTCCAAACAGCAGCACCGCAAGCACCACAGCCAAGAAGAGGGTACGTGGCCCCCGGCACAGGCACTGGGAGAGATGCTGTCCTCTCCATGCCAAAACCCAGCCAGCTGACAGCAAGAAGCACTAAAGAACATGGTGTGTGCAGGGCACGGGATGTGCTGGGCTCCCCTCCCAAGCTGAAGCTGTCCATCCAGCCAAACAGGTCATGAGCCAGGTCTCTCTGACATCCAGCCACACGGCATGGAGGACTCTAGGTGAGTGTGCCAGGTCTACCGTAAGGGCACTGGTGGGCGAATCCAGGAGGCGTTTCCTAGACTGAACGCTGCAAACTGTGGAAGGAGCAGGAGAAACAGGATCTGTCAACCCATCTAATTAAGGTGCATTTTCCCCACGCAGACTCAACACGTCTCTCCAGGCTATAGGGCCCTCGTTTCTTGCCTCAACCCAAAACAGAGTGTATTTTGCACTTCTATGACAATTTGCTCTCAGCACTTCTCAGAAAGAAGCTCAACCTATGTGTCCTAAGAAAGTCCTTGCACGCTCAAAGATACCTCTGTTTCTTCTGCTAATTGCATAGTGTCCATCCCTTTTGCAGATAATCTGTCTCAGCCACTGGCCCTTTTACTCCATGCTAACTATATCTGAATAAAAATAAAAAAATAAAGTAAAAGCATATTTTTGTCCTGTGAGCTTCCCAAAGTAACCATGCAGACAAGAAACAGTGTTCTTGTGCAAAGGCTGCTGGCATAGTTGCTCTCCTACACACCAAGGAAAGGGAGATTTGGTTATGCTCCACATAGGATCATGTTAGAAGGCTGCCTAAAATGAAATCAGCGGTGCTGAGAGGCTGAGTGACTATCCCAGGCCTTCCAGCCCCTAGCTAAGCTTTGCACTAGGACTGACAACAGCCCCAGTACTGTGGCCACTGGGAAAAGCAACACAGATCAACAACTCATTTTTCACAGGCCAGTGGGCCGACCTCTGGGCAGCACTGAAACGAGTCAGCATAAAGGTGACAAAGCTCTGTATAACATTATAAATCATCCCAACCAGCCAGCAGAAAATCTGTACACTGACGGAGCCAGCTTACACCTTCCTCTTTTTTCTCCATTGTATGCAGTTCTCTCCCCTTCATCTCTGAGCACCTATCTGGCAGGTATCATGAGGGGTGTTTGCACATCCCGCTCTGTGAGCAGGCTGGTCCTGCTCACCAAGCGCTCCTGCAGCACACTGCATCTCATCACACGTCACACCAGCAGATGATGCAAGCAGTGCCTGTTGTCTAGGTAGGTAGTCTGTGACCTATTTCTGGGCTACAGAGGTTTAGTTTGGGAGGAATGTGCAAGTGATAGGGGGAGGAGTGATAGTGAATCACTGTCAGAAAGTCAGGAATGATTCCCAGATCCTACATATTGGCTCTGTGATTTCAGAGGGAAGTTAGAGGCCAAAACAAAAGCACAGTGTCACAGCCTCAGGATACCACCATTAATCTAGACTGGAATTATCAAGGGGAAAGCATCCCTGTTGTGGGAAGTAGAAACTTTGGCTGCTTACAGAACTTACATCCCCAAAATCCGGTTTCCTTAAAGGCGTATGGCATCAAGGAGAAATACTTTAGATACATAAGCAATTCCTTCCTCCCCTGCCTTCCAGCAATCCCATTCAGTCAAAAATGATCTGTGTCCCTGCCTGACCATCAACAGCCAGCACCTGCCCAGCACCACTACCAGATACCTCAGGTTTTATGCGCATAGGAGCTATCCTGTAACTGGCAGACACGTATTCTCTGTTCATCTACCAAGTGGAGTATTTCTTCAGTCATCCCTCTCTCACATAATAGACACAACGAAATGAGCTCCGTAGCAACAGGGTACATTTTCACAGCTAACTCTCCCTCTTGCAGGATTCTCTGTGGTTGGTTTGTACTATGTGGCATGTACACACTGCCTATCCAGAAAATAACATAACAAAAACCCTCTCCAATACACCCCATTCCCTCTACTGATTATGGAAATCTCCCCAGTTCCAGTTACTCCTGGAAAAGCAGGCAAGTCTTTGTGCCTACATCCCTCACAATGCCATTTGAAGAAAATTGTTCAAATAATAAAGGGAAGCCTTTTTTGATGTGGAAAACCAGAAAACTGAATATAGCTGGTTTTATACCAGGTGCTGTGCTCATTTGATGAGCTTTTCCATAGTGCAATGATTTTCATAACAGGGCAGCCAAGAATTCCCTTCTTGTTATCTATAAATCAGGGCTGCAGAGAGAAGAAACAGTCCCAGAGTGTGGTATGCATCAGTCTGAGCAATCACTCCAGCAAGTCATACAGGTAAGCAGCCACACAGCCTCAATTAGCACAAAAAAAGGGTCATCTATAGACAAGGGTACAGAAAAACAAAGCTAGTAACTCTGCCAACCAGCCAGGCTTATCTGTTTATAGAGGGGGGGGAAATGCAGCTACCTCCCACCCCAGCAGGCACTGCCCAAAGCAAGCAGAGACCAGGTTCCACTTCTAGGAGTTTCTATTGCAGAAAGACCACCAGGCACGGGGACAAAACCATTTAGCAAGGCAGTCATCGAGCACTGACAGCACTTCTCCATGAGCTGTGTAAAAGCTCTGGCTGACAGGCAGAGGGGCAGCCTTAGGCTGCTTAATGGTGTGCTTGAGCCACACCTCAGATCTTAGGGCTCGCTAGATGAAGGCACTGAGATGAGAGAACAGAGCAGTATGGACAGAGCAAGGGAGGACAGCACCTCAGTAGAAGGGGGAATGAAAGCTAGAAATGGGCAAGAGGCTTGCAGGCAAGTATGAGATAAAATGAACAGATATACACACTGGCACAGGAAGAGCTTCAAAGCAAGGAGAGAAAGGCAAAGGGAAGAGGTGGATCCAGACCTGACCGTAGGAGCAAGAAAGAGGTTTGGACCTTCCTCCCTCCCCTTCATTTGGATAAAATAAGGACAGAGAAGGTGTGAGCCCAAGAACGCACAGACGGGAACTAGAAGCAAAAGATGACCCAGTTTGGACAAGAGGTTTAAGCAGAGGGAAATCAAGAGGAGAGACGGAAGTTTGGGAACTTGTGTAGAGAAGATAACGGCAGGATTTAGCAATCATAAGGAATGAGAAGGGGGATGGGTAAGGAGAGGGGAGTTAAAAACAGCAGTTGCAAGCTATGTTTCATGGCACTAATTCAGCAAAGAAACAGCCTCAAATGGATGTAAACAATGGACTATTCATTAGGGGTTCCATTCCCTGCAACCCAGCAAACTATTGTCTACAAGTTTTAAATGCTCCCTTCACACACACACACTAAATTACAGAAAATGGGAAACATCAGATAATCTCAACAACTTGCCTCAAAACCGCTGCCCTCCAGCATGCACTGTGCTCGGCAGGGTCTGCTTCAGACTATCTGACAGCACGTGCAGGAAAATAAACCATTAGGACCCCAACGCAGCATTTCCATGGGGGTCTGAAAGTACAAACCACTCTGCAAACATCTGAACAATAAACATCATGTTTGTGAAGATTAAAATGCAGCTCTGCTCCTGTCATTCTCTCACATTTGAAGTAGGAGGGGGCTGTTCTGTGTGTTTTAGCCAACAAGCCACAGCATCAGCAGCAATCTTGGCAGGACCAGAGCTGGTCAGACTCCCACACCTGTGCCCTACCTGCCCTGGTGCCAATCTCCAGCACATGTAATCGTCTCCTAAGTGCTATGCTTTGCTTTCACACCGCCTGAGACACTGGGGCCACTGTAGAGCAAATCCTGGCCTGAAGAGCCTAGAAGCCAGGCTCAGAGCTAGGGAAAGATGCTGCTGCACTTGGCTGATGGTTGCTTATAGCAGCCTACACTGTCCAAGCAATTAGGATCAGGGTTTCAAGCCTATAAACCAAGTAGTGCTGTTGCAGAAATCACCAAGAGGTAGCACAGAGGCAATCTGATGGTCCTATTTCCATTTGGCTGTGACAGGGCAAGCCTTGCACAGCTGGGATCAGACTGCAAGCTATAGCAGCCCAGCCTGAAACCCATGCACAGCTCAGCATAAGTGAAGAATGGGCAGTGACTGACAGCAGGGATGGATGAGCTCTCAGGGGACTTAAGCTGTCCCACCCCAAGCATCCTTCCCACCTTGCAGCAGGAGCCCCCCACACTGATGAAGATGATGTACGCTTGTGTCTCACACAGCCCATCACATCCAGAAGCTAAACCAGCAATTCAGAGTTTGGGGCTATATTTTCAGTTCCAGAAGGCACAGATGTACATCTCCTTCTAATCCCTCAGTACATCTGTATTTGCTCACTTGAACTTTGTTAGAGCTCTCAAGTAATATCCCTTCCTGAGCAGGGCATGCCAGTACCGTTCATATATCCTGCTCTTGCTCTCAGAGGTGACTTGGCTCTTCAGGCTACCCAAGTGCAAGCACTCACTGCTTCTGATCCACAACCCCTTAGAGTGAAGGGCTCTTGTGCTTCCCAGTGAGGGGCTAGCAACCATGGGACACATTTGCAGGGCAAGATGGAAGAAGAGGCAGGTTACTTAAGCTTCCCTTTTCCTCCCCTATATGAAGGCACCTGCATAAAGGACTTTTCATAACATGTCTTTCCTGTATTCAAGGGCAAAGGCAAAAGGACCTATCTAGTCTGCAGGCCTGCAGAGCACAGGCTGTACAGCCTCACTCAGTGTCTCTCAGTCTGGCAGGATATGACCTGTCTTTCAGGAATACAGCCAGCCTGTCTGGAGGACTGCAGGGGAAAGCTCCTGACAAAAGGCTGTCTCACAGCATTTCTTCCTCTTGCTAAGGTCCAGAGTTGCATGAGCACAGTGCCTCTGCTCAGTGCTATGTCACATCTCTCCCACCATGAATCCCAGGGACATACATACAATCTGAGGCTCCCTTGAGGTTTTCACTCAACTTCTTCAAACTCTGACTCCTTGTGCTGAAGGTCTCTGGAGAGCAGGGAGACCACAAGTCTTCTCTTATCCTTAGTTTTGGGCATATGTGTAACAACAAAGCACCTAATTCTGGTTTGTCTGTTATCCAGAAGTGTTGCATGTTTCATTGAGCCCTGGAAGCATGCAAGCAACACAGCCCACACAGGAAAAAATAACAGCCTGGAAAACTGAAAGGAGGAGGGGAAGAGCACTACAGTTTTAATTTGTGTCTTTTATATTGCATGGACACTCTTTGTCGGTGTTACATACTGCATAAGTGGCACAAACAACAAAGCACTGTCCACTGCAGTGGAAAAAATAAAGACAAATAGGCTGAAAAGAGGTAGATCCATTTACACTTCCCCTCATCTCAGCATTTGATTTACATTTAGGGTTCACAGAGGGAACAATCACACACTGACAACTACTACGGTTTAGGGACACCTTCACAACTGCTATCTAAGCAGCAGGAAGCAAAATGCCTGCGTACAACACTGAAAGTCCCCTTTTTACCTCTCTGAAAAGCCTCTGAGCTCAGTATAAGACAGCGTTCAGGGCTGTAGAAGATGAGCCCCAGAGCTTCCGCAGCTCTGTGCTTTAATTTTAGCCTAAGCTTTCAGGGTGAAAGGGAACACAATTTCTACCTCTTCCCTTGGTGAAGATAACCACCAAAATGTGAACTGGATGCTGGGCTGAAAATCTGAGGAAGAGCAGAGCGGGTGTTGTCAGTCACACGTGGTCTCCAGCATATGGGTAACAGTCACACTTAAATAAGGAAATCCAATGTCAGTCCACTACTACCCTTTCCAAAATGAATCTCTCTACTGACTCCCAAGAATATCCAGCTTCGGAGGCTGAGTGCCTGCTCGCAGGCACAGGCAGACAGTAGAAAACAAACACTGACAGAACTTGAGCTTGCTCTGCTCCTCTTAAGGGGTTTTTCTTCATCACTAAGCTGTACAAGAAAAAGAAGCAGGAGAGGAAGGAGCTGGTGGGAGGAGGGAAGGGGAAATACGGCACTTCCCATCAGCTCTACCGGAGGAAAGGCATGGTGGGGAAACAGTAGCGGAGCTGGCTGCAGACCTCATCCAGACAAGTGCAACTGAGGAATGAAAAGGAGAACAGAAGGGAGATCAGGGAAAGGAAAACCAGTACACAGGGGAAAGATCAAGAGAATACATAGGAAAGGAAAAGAGAGCAAGGAGGCTCTTTTGGTGGGACTGAGGAAACAGCCAAACACATACAAGCAGGTTAAGAATCAAAGCGAAACAGATGAAGGTTTGAAGCATCCAAATGCAGAAGAGAATAGGCTCTGCTTGAGTGTCCTGAGTTCAGCATCAGCAGTCATTTTTCTCCTTCTCAGTAGCTGGTACAGTGCTGTGGTTTTGACTTCCAGCCTGGGAACAGTGCTGACAACACCGATGTTTTCAGTTGCTGCTCAGTAATGTTTACTCTGACCAAGGACTTTCTGAATCTCATGCTCTGAGTTACTGGCTGGGCTTAAACCATGACAGTTCTTTTTGGCACCCAATGTGGGGCTCGCAGGGTTGAGATAACAACAGATCTGACCAGAGTGTGTCCAATAGTACTTGTGATAAGCATTCATTGTTTCAGATTAATAGCCACTCATCACAATGTTGATTTACTGGCTCTCAAAGTTGTTGCTCTTGATCTCACAGTTTCAGTATGTCGTACCTTACTTACAGTCAGTATTTGCTGTGTTAGTATTTATCAGCTGAGGGGCTTGGGCTAAAGTTCTTGTTTCATTGTACTTTATGGTAATGACTTGTAATACAATAGAATCATTGACCATGAAACTGACCTGGTTTGCATTCCCAGTGTGGTCACCACCTCTATACTTTGGGAGGTGTACAACAGAAGTGTATAGCAACTACACATCTTTTTTTACCCCTCCTCGGGAGGTCAGCCTATGAAGGAGACATTCCCTTCCCTTCACAGCCCCTACCACCAGACTGCTTACAGCATCATTTGAGAGTTCTGAAGGTTCTGAATAGCCTTGGGTACCATTGAGACCTGCCTGCTCACTGTGATGGGGAATCACCATGTTGGCACACGTACAGTGTGTTTTACCCATGCCATCAAAATGACTGGAGACCCATGGACTGCAAAACACCAACAAGAAAAGAAATGCTAGCAAGGTGGGAAAAAAAGGTAACAAGAAGGTTAAAAAGCAGCATACAGAGGTCTGGTTTTCTTTTACATACTTAAATCTTTGCTCAAGTTTGTGTCTAAGTTCAAGTCTCAAATCTCAATTTCAGCAGAAAAGTTTCAAGTCTGAATTAGCCCATAAAGGCTGTTTTGCCACCACATCTAATTAGGCCCCTATCACCAAAGGACATGCCAAATATCTGAAGCAGATTCTGTTTAAGAGCTAAACCAGTACCAATAATAGTAACAATTCCTGGCTGAGTCACATTTTCATTTTAAGCTCCACACATTACCCATTCAAAGGGTTTTATGTGAAAATTGTTATTGTTGAAACTTGTTGGATTTTTTTATAGTATCTCAGATGAGTAGGAACAACATTTCCTGTACTACGGATGAGATGCTGCTTTGAACATTACAGGGTTTTTCCTTCCTCCTTTTCCCAGCCCTCACACACCTCTGGTGGTGGGAACTTTCTTTGAAGACACCATCCTTCCCAAGGACAGACTTGGAGAAAAGGCGATTCCCTTACACAGGTTTAACACTGACTTGGGGCTGATGAAAATGGTCGTTTGGGTGTAGTCTGTGAGCCCATGGAACTACAACCAAATGTCTTCACTCTTCCTCTTGTAATCTGATACCTGGCTGTAGCCATCCCTGCAGCTCTTGAATTAGGAATGGAAAATATGAGAGCTCTGTTTCACAGCAAAGGTTCAGACACAGGGGAAGGAAAAGGAAAGAGACATCTTGGGGCTACTTGCAAACGGTGTTTGCTTTACTCTGGACTTTAACACCTGACAGCAACAACACACGTAGGCTCTGTGTACCCACACATACCTACAGCCATGCTACAAAGCACTGTCAGCTGGCAGTCGGAAGCCTGAATCCAAATCAGGCCTGAAGCCCGATTTCTAGCCATTCCCTTCACTTGGTACCTCTCTGCTCCAGCTGCTTCGGGTGCAAATAATGACATTTAAAAGCAAACAGCTACTGCTAGCTAGCTGCTGAGGGAATGAGACATTAAAGATGCCAATAGCTGCTTTCTGCATTACTGCAGTTTGTCGCAAGAGTAGAACAGGATGCTGGGCTGAAGGCTTTGTAACAGCATCGTCCCTAATCATCATGCTCATCTTCCAAGTCCTTTGACAAACGTTTTTAAAGCATCTCTCTAGTTATATGTGCTCTCAGCCACACAACCAGCACATTTCAAATCCCAAAGCACAGTACAAGAACCCCCTCTAAACACAGCACTCGGGCACTCAGCAGCACAACCAGCGGTCCCAGGCTGCCCTCGTGCACCAGGGAAGGGGATGATGCATCTGCAGGCTCGTAAGGCAAAACCTTCTCCCTGAGCACTGTGGCTCAGCCATTTCAGTGACACAATCACAGTGTTTGCCAAGTAGCTTGCATCATGTAACATGCTGTGAGGCTTTTCACGGCAGCACGGCTCGCGAGCTTCCCTTCAGGGGCCCATTCCCAAAAGCCCTGCTGCAAAGTGCTGCAAGTCCCGTGAGCTTCCCCCCTACCTCTGCCTCAACAGCAGCAGGAATCCTGTACCTCTTCTGCTCCCTTCTGCAGGAGGGTGAGCCCTGCCAAGCTCAGTCTGACACCGGCTCCCAGGGATTACAGGGAAACAATAGCTGTCACCTTTCAGAACATCATCGGAGTTATCTTCACAAGAAGGTTTTCATGTAAAGCAGGTGGGAAAGCGACAGGGAACCAGCAAAAACGCTTTTGTTGCCTCAGGAATATGAATTTGTGGTACCACAGAGGTCAGATTTTAGTTAATGCAGGATTAAATCCTGCCCTTAGAACCATATGACGATACTGGCAGGTAATCCAGGTAAAGATGCAGGTGGAAACAAAGCTTAACTTTTTTGCCTTCTTCCACTACAGCATGAAAGCATTCATTTTTACAGACTGGCTACAAGACTTCTGAACCAACACACTACAGCTATGAGATGATATATATCAATAAAGCTATAGCTTTGTCGGGATGGTGAGAAACAAGCAGGGTGTAGTGCAAACTAAACAGTACAAAAACACAGCGAACTAAGCAGTTGGTTCCTGGGATGAGGTTTGTAGAGATCTGGTGAGCTGCAGGATATTGGCTCTCCATCTTGCTTCCAGCTGCTTCTACAGATGTCCGGGCTCCTCATTGCCAAGAAGAGCTAGGAGGCTAGTGAAAGCAGCTGGAAGAGAAGGAGGTGGAGGAGGAGTTGGGCTCACTGCCTCTGGGGACGGTACAAAGAGGAGGGGAGGGAAGCAGGCACTGCCCACACATGCTCCACAACTTCAGCTGAAGGTGCTGACCACAAGGAAAAGGCACAGTGTTCAGGGAGAGGGCAGTGAGGTACTGAACACTTTGTAGTGTTTTTTTTTTTCCTTTTTCCTTCCTTTTTTCCATTTTGAAAGGGAGCTGGCGGGAGAGAATCAAGTCCTTGGGTAGCATCTCTGCAAGGAGGGCAGAGACTCAAAAAAACAAGGAGAGGGAGAGCCAGAGACAGAAATAAAGTGATCAGACATTAGTGGTGTATGCAAGAGCGAGAGAATCATCGAGCAGATGGGAGGAGGGAAGAAGAAATGATTAATAGAGAGTGTGAGGCCCTTCCCCCTCCCTCAAGCAGGACTAATCACGTGGAAGACAGCTAAAATGTTACTTCCTAATATTGCTCTGCTGCGGTATCTGCCACATGACAGCGAGAGTGAGCCTGTCCCCAAGGCAGAGATCTCCCTAAGAGATGGGAACAGACACCTCGCAACAGCGTGACCCCCGTCTTTAGGCTGCTGCCTCTCAAGGGTCCCCTGTCAGGATGTGTCCGTCACATCCCACATCCCAAGGGCTGTATTGCTCCTGCAGGGCCACCGAGTCCTGCAGCAAGTCTGAAGCAGCATTCCCTCACCCTGCTCACCTCCAGGCTCTCAGTGTGAGCCAAACACCAACGTTCAACTTCTCTGCATCACGAGCCAGAAGTCTGATGGGCTGATGTCAGAGCATACCTCTGACCACGCATCTGCGGAGCCACACCTGGATACTAATCTGCTGCCTCCTCAGCGTGAAAGCATGGGGTGAGCTCTGCCATTACACGCATTGATCAGAGGGGCAGGTCAGCTCTGGAGCAGGCTGCTCTCCTCAGCTTTTGGGATGAGAGAAGAAGCACAGGCTCCCTTTGCACCACACGTTTCTCAGGTTGGCTACCACAGAACAGGGGAGAAGGGACAGTGCCAAAGCACCCCAGACCCTGATAAGAACATCTGCTACAAAAGAGAAAGAAGCTCCTCTGGGTTTCTGGAGACAGTGTGTCACCAGGACTGCTCTACACACAGCTCCCATGAGACACAAGTACACAGTTCTGTTCCCCGGGTACATGTGAACCAGTTTATTCCTTCCTACATTTTACAGGCGCTGTTGTGTCCATTCATCACCTCAGTTGCTTTTATTTCTATGGACTGAACAATCCCAGAATCTTCATTTTCCCCTCACAGGTCATGTCTGCTCCATCATCAGTTCATGCTCTTTTCCTCCCTGTCTCACTTTTGAGTCGCTTTGCTGTTTCTGAAGGCTGTGAGCAGAAAACTAGTTCATGACTCCAGCTGAGACCCCACCAGGCTGAGTCGCATTGAAAGATCACTACACCCTCTCACTTGTAAACTCCAGTTTGCCTTTTTCACAACTGTATGAGCTTGGTGACTCATGGTCAGCATGCAATCCACCACCAAATCCAGCCCCTTTCCACAGTGCTGCCTGGGACATCTCCCAGTTTGTATCTGGGCAGCCCTTTATTCTCACTTTAAGTTTATAACTTTGTGCTTATCCTTTTCTGGATCACCTCTTACTTTTTCCAGGTAACTCAGCCAACACTTTGAATCCAAACCCTGTTTTCCAGAAAGCTCAGAGCTCTTCTCACATCAGTATTGCTTGCAAGTGTAATGAGCATCTACAGCAGAAAAATCCCCATTATGTGTCACTTCTGTGGAGGACTCACAGGAATTGATCACTGTGAACACAGCCTGGTCCTACTGCACTCACAGCATTGCACCCCACAATGGCAAGTCCCTGGAATTTCCCCTGTAAGTAACCTGAGAGCCATGATGAAGTGTGGAAGATGAAGGCGTCAAGGTTATCATGCAAATATGCCCTGCTCACGATGGAGCACTGTGCTATGCCACAGGACATAGTAAAACCAATTCAGACCAAGTGCCATGCTGCAATTCAATCAAGTGTGTGAGGGCCAGAGTTGATTTAAAAGCACAGGTGCAAAAGCCTCAGTAAGACAAAATTAAAAGGAACCTTTGCCTGATGATGATGGTGGAGCACCCACAAGAATCAACCAATGTTCCCCACCAAGAGACAAGCATGGTACCCTAAAAACTTTCATCCGTAAGCATCACTTCCTCTGCAGTATTCATCAAAACCACTTATATCCACACAAGACATCTCTTCCATGAGGTTCTGTTTCTCTCTCCAGGGCTTCGACACTACACTATGACAGCAGGTATCTTTAGACTACAGGAAGTGAGCAAAAATTCCATTGTGGCTAAAGGCAAGAAGGCAGAAGGGGTGGCTATGTCTGCATTAAACAAATGATCTGAAGAAAGGACCTGAGGGCATTTCACACACCAGTTACCCCCCTCAGCCTCCCTGTGAAAGAGCAGCAAACACACTCTGGGCTGCAGGAGCTCCTGGTCACCATCCATAGCTCATGGGCAATATGGAAGAAGGGCACTTTGATCCCAAAGCAGTGTTTCAGGGCAGCAAATTAGAGGTGTCCTATAGGACACTGCTTATTAATCCCATAGAACACAGTACTGAGCTATAAATTCCATCAATTGCCCACTCTTTAAATAAATCAGTTTTCTTAAGAACAGGACATGCTGGGACCAGTTATAAACACATCAGACTCAAATGCATCCTATTCCTCTCCCAGTTGTGCAGCTGGAAAGACTTCTGACTTTACACTGGGAAAAGCAATGCTCAAAATGTGACATGTCCTTTTCATTCCCACTGTCCATGATTGACTGAAAAGCAGAGAACAAAACCCAGCCTGTGTCTACTTTTATGATTTGAATAACAAGGCACACGGGACAAGCCCAAATGCCAGGGAAGTAAGGAAATCCTGGACCTGAGGGACCTCCAGCAGAAAAGTATCTGGTCAAAATGCCAGTGGAGGCTCCAATACTTCCTTAGGAATAAAAAGCCTCCTTTAGCATGCTATATGGCATTAAGATTGCCAAGAGATTACCATAATCACAAGCACTGCAAACCTTGCCATTGGACTGTTTCAGCCCCAGAGTGACCAAATCCTAGCTCTGAGGCCAGACACTGTAACCACTGGCGAACTAAACAGTGCCCGTGGTGTTTTAGAAGATGAGGATGGCAGTCTAGAAAGGCACTGTGGGTAGACCAATTAAAGCAAATAGAATGCATTTTATTTATTCCTTTATGCTGGATCCTTTAAAAATTGCTGCAGGAGATTGCAGTAGAGACAAACTGAGATTTTTATCTGTTTGTCTGTACTTTGGGTAGAGCTGCCTCACCAAATGAAGTTCACACAGTATGGGAACCAGAAAGAAAGAAGGAAAAGAAGGGATTCCATCCTCTTCATCGTTTCATCAGGATCTCCTTCCTAAGCTCAACAAAGCTTTGCAGCTTTTCTAGCTCTGTACACCACACAAGTGCCCTGATCAGCAAGATTTACTGCTTTCGGAAGTCCTGGGTGGAGTGCTCCAGCAGAACTGGACCACTGCTACAGCAGGATTTAAAGTGATGTCAGGAAATGGGTGGGGGCAGGGAAGGGGAGCACAGCAAATGACATAGCCCATGATCAGGAAATTCACTTGGCAGGATTTGTGGAAAACGGGAGGTATAAAGGAGCAAATCCCCATAAAGCAGTGCTTGGGCTTCTCCCACCGCTAATCTGTTCCCGTTATCAGAGCTCAAAGAAAAGAGGACACTTGCCAGCTCTGGAGAATTGGGAATGGTGCCAGCTGATGACACGCTGTGACAGGCAGCCGCCTGGGTCTGGGTGAGGCCTGCTATCATGTGATGCGTGCTTGATAGCTAGGGAAGAGGGGAGGAAAGCACCAGCGACAGGAAGCACCGACTCTCTAGTCACTGAATAAAGGTAAGAAGGATGCAGCAGGCAGGAGGAAAAGAAAGCATCCTGCAGCTCTCACTCAGATTCAGCAGATTACTGTTGTACAGGTAGTTTTACCAGGGATGGCAAAAGCAGAAGGCTTCACAGCAACACACAGATGAGGCCATGCCACCCTTAGCCAAATGCAGCTGCAGTGCTACAGGGGGAAATCAGTTGATTCAAAAGCAAAGCAGGAAAGCCTTTTAACACCTGCAGACAGGCCAGCAAAGCCCCTAAGCCTCACCAGGAAAGGAATGACAGCAAAGTCACCCCAGTGGGTCTGGTTAACAGTGGCTGGGCTCCTGGATAACCAGGACTGCAACTTCTTAGATGGCATCGGAGATATGGGCTGAAGCGATCACAGAGGCTCAAGGAAAGAGAGGACAGGATGTGGTGGGATACTCCTAGGAGGCTGTATGGGCTGTAGTAACTTGCAGAGGAGTGTGACTTTCTTGTTCCTGCACTGAGGAGTTGCCTAGAGACAAACAACCTCAAATACAGGAGCTGCACTCTGGGAACATAATCACAGCTGTCCTCTCCCTGAGCAGGCAGATTCACTGGGGTCCTGCTCTGCACATACATCCATGCCTGGACACGCAATTCTGTGCCACACATCTTAGAACCCAAACAGCTATGTCAGGATGGGAAAAAGGAATATAATCATCAGGAGTTAAGCACAGCAAGGAGAACAGCAAATGCAGCGCAGCAAACGGAATGTTTCCTGAGTTGCCCTCACAGTTCTGCACACTCCCTGTTCCCCTCTCCTGTATTCCAGCACTCTGGAAGACATCTGTTTTGGGAAGACTTAAAAAGAAAATCAATATTCTGCAAAGCACTTACACTACTGGTAGGTTAAGTATTAACCAGAAGATTTTCTCCTCTAAAGAAACCAGTAAACCCCAATAAAAAAGCAACACAAGTCAGCTCTGGAAGCCAAAAAAGTATTAGTGTAGCACAATCAGGATAAATTTAGAGCAGCAGGGATAAGATGGAAGTACATATAACATAGGTAAGAGTTAAAGCAAACACATCCAAAAAGAGGATAAATCAAAGGGATGAAGGTCTCTGAAGTCATCAATGTTCACCAAACAGTTTGTAGTTGTAAAACATTAGGTACTAAACAATAAAAATTAGGTGTTTCATTTAAGAGCACCTCAGACTGCAGAGATACTTGGGTAGGCACCAACTGGATTTTGATGAACAGGACTACAAGACACAAACAGCTCTGTGTCGCAGGCAAAGACTCAAAGCTATGAGTGAGCAGATCTAAAAGCTGGACCAGGTCAGAAGCAAGGGAATCACAGATGGAAATTTTACCTACGATAGGTCTGGCTTTTCACCAAGGACCATATTAAAGAAAAAAGGACACTAAGATTATGCATCCCTTGGGGCATTCTATTGTTGTATTTCACAAGCACAGTACCCCCCAAAATTTAATGTTTTCATTACTTCATGTGACTACCAAGTAATTATCCACTGAAAACACAGAGCCTCCTCACCTTATTCTGTTAAACAAAATGCATTTTGCTGCTTCCTTCCTCCATTATACCCACACAGCGAATGAGAAGTTTTACTTTCCATAGCTGTTTTTTCTCATACACTCACACAGACATGCACATTTAAGAAGTGAGGGCCCAATTAACACTTAGGTGTGGGTACTTTTTGATAAGCCCTAGAAATTTCCCCATCCAAACCAGCCATCCTAGGCAGCCACCCAGCGCTTTCACAGGCCTGAACATTCATGACAGATATCGCTTAAGGTTTGGCAGTTTGATGTCATGGAGGCAGATGATTTAACACCATATATCTGACTTTCCAAGAGACAGAAACTACTTAGATATTCTTAGTAAAGACACAGCTAATACCAAGATTGTATTCTTTTTGAGACTGTTTAATTAGGCCATGAGTCACACATGATACAACAACTCACAATGCAGTTTGAACAGGACCAGGTTACTTGCAACTGCAAGATACTGGCACTTAGCCCCTTGGCCTAGAGGAATCTGGTTTTCCCACTGATTAAAAGAAGTCAAAATTAGAGGCACAAAATCAATCTGTGGTGGCTGAGTGGTACTTGGAAAGCTGTTACTGGTACTATAACCTAACACTCCCTGTGTGCTCTGTCTCTGCCATGCGAAACCAGTGCAGTCACTACCTAAACTAGAATCACCAGTTTGGTTTAATTTCAGATGTCTAGTTATTGGTAATTCTCTCTTCAGGTGTCTGTGCTCCTGCTTAATCACCCCAAGTCTCTGCCTCTGGGCAGCTTGTACAGTCACACACCCATCTCTCCAGTCACATGAAGGAAAGCATCTTCTACCCCCTTTACGCAGCGAGTCTGAAATCAGTCAGTTACACTTGACTCCATTAGAGTTGGTAGCAGCTATTTTCCAAGGCCTAAGTTTTACACCAACTGTTCACCTGATTTCCACAACCATTATCATCTCCTTGGAGTAATCAGCATGTTTTAATGGCTGGTGGCTTCAAAAGCTGTACCAACTTCTAGCAGCATTAGAAGTACCAGACTTTCTTTTTGCCTTGTTTTGCAATTTCAGTTGTCTTTAGATCTGAAAACAAAGCTTCTCAGTTTTGCTTGGTTCAGTTTTGAAATCATGCACAGATAGTGAATTTTGTGACATTTATGCTAACTTTTACCCCAGGGTCATTTAAATCACTGCTGAAATTTGCTCAGTTCACCCCAGGAAGTGTTAAGGTAATGGAAAATTCATGAAAAAACAAAATGTGAAGCCAAACAGATCTTTGACTGGTCAGTTTCTGGAACACAAAGAGGAGGAAAACAGAAGAGAAAGTGGTTTTGGTATATGCAACCAAACAAAAACAGTGCTTTAAGAAAAGCACTTTGAATAGGAACACGTCACTAAAAATGTTTCAGTGCTCACATACAACTAAACATAAAAGATGACATTATAGCTTGAGTTGTACCCCAAAACCAGCCCTGCTAAACCCATCAGCACTACCTGATCATAGCTAAGGATAGAATTTGACCAGTTGTGCAAAATGAAATCAACTGAAAGCAAGCTGAAATGTGAACTCCCTGTCTGAGAGTGGCAGCTCCAGGAACCAGACTGACACTGCACACTGAAGCCCAAGCTGAAATAACCAAAACCTCAAGAAATAATCTTTGCCTTGGAACATACAGAGCTTCCCTTTCATTAATTCATAGGCAGTTTTTGTCCCTGAAAAGTTTCTGGTACATCACCTACCAGAACGCTGGAAGCAGCATAAAAATCATCAACCACCACAAGAAAACATTCTGAGCTTGAGCTCCCTGCATCCCTCCAGAATGAGGTCACTTCAATTTAAGGCTGAATGGTCCAGTAAGAACACCATGAGGGTATTCTGCCCATGCTTATGCCCATCCAGAACAAGAAACATGCTTTGGAAATGGTTTAATTAAGGGATTTTTGCCTTTTTTTTATCCTGTAGTTCTCAAGCATCTGTTAAATATGTTCTACTGATAATAGATGAAAAGAGAAATGCATGAATGCTTTGGCTTCAGCATTCATTAAGAACAGTGTAAGGCTTCCTGCTCATTGATACAATCAGTGTCATGCCTCAAACTTTCATGCCTAGAGCCGTACCACCTTTAGCTGTGATCTAGGCAGTTCCTGCAAGGCAAGCAGGGTCAGGTTTGGTTAATACGCAAAGTAGAGGCCCCCAGGGAGAGATCAAAGTGCTGCAGATACTACAAGTGGTAGTGATGTAGCAGCACTGCTCTTCTCTCATGGACTGCCTACCCCCAGGGAAACTGCCATACAGTCACCTGGCTGCCTATCTGCAGCACAGTATCTTACAGCCTAACAACTCCCTGTGTAGATATCAAAGATGTCAGATGGCCTTCTGCAACACAGATAACTCCACTCTCAAAGCAGATACCACATCATCCATATAGGAGGGGATAAGGCAATGCACCTTGTACATCGTCTTGCATACCCCATGCTCACTAACTGCCCTAAACCAAACCTGGAGTAAAGCTGAACCAATGCTTAGGTTTTCATACCTCAGGGAAAATAAAACAAAACCCCATCAAACCAAGAGTCCGCACTCTGCAGAGAAATATAACTTTTATCAGTCAGCCAGCTGTTAAACCCTCATGTCCCAGTCAGCTTCCATTCTGGGATACCTTAAATTCTTCCCAGGTTCTATAGGACATAGTTCTACTTCTTGCCTCAGTACCTCATGTGCTGTCATGCTGTTGAACAGTTGCTGTGTTCCACCTCATGCCAAGGAGAGAGAGCAGTCCTCATCTTCAAGTATGTATCTGCTTGCAAAGTGCATTAGGCTCTCTTCTGTGATTAAGCCCACTAGAAATACGCACTGTGGAGTTACTTTTGTTAGCATTATTAATGCAACATGGGGAAGAAGGTGTCTGAAAAGCACAGAAACTTCTTCAGCATTTATATGCGAACAAGCACTAAAACCCTCTGGAAAAGTTCATGGGAATCTTTAGTATCAGTCAGTCACATGACTGGGTTTATACACCTTGAGTACATGGGGTAATTTCTGATGCCCCTGTCAGTTTGACCAGACTGGAGAAGATATAAACTGAGGGATGTGTTTTGCAAAGAACTTTGTGATCACTGCAGTGAAAGGAAGCTGCAAGAGTTAGATGAGGAAAACCCCCAGAACTCTCAAGTATCTATCTTTCAGAGTCAAGGTGATTTCATAGTCACGCAGCTTCAATAATGGGACTTCCTTAGGGACACAGTATTAAACCATTTGGAGGAAGCAGTTGAAAAGAAACTACATTATCAACTTGGTTTCTAATCTTTTCACTTTAAGTTACTTAGAGATATTTCAGAGCTGTTCCAAAACAATGCAAAGTGACTATCCTTGGCATTCTTTGCAGGGCAGGGTTGGGTACTCACCTTTTCTCTCATTAATACTTCCTACAGATAAAGTTCAGATTTCCATTTTTACCAATTGACATCTTTTAATTTCTTGGTCCACTAGCTTTTTTTTAATATTCAGACCAGTGCCTTTGATAAAACACTACATGAAAACCAAAAGAACTAACAAAAGCACCCCCGAAACAGTTTCACCTCCCACTGATCTTGCAGTAAGCCCATCAGAAACTCAGCCTTCTAAAACACATATGAAAATGGAGGAGGCAGGAAGAGAAAGCAAAAGCAAGCCACTAGAATCCTTTTCTGCTGCCACTGCCTGCAGAGTCCAGAGTCATCACCGAAGGAAGAAACAACCGGATTATTCTACACAACTCATCTGAGTGAAGCGTAGGATAATACAACTTCAGGCTGCCTCTTGATGTCGTTTGAGGAAAACCTTCACATAACTCATTACAAGAGTCTTTAATAAAACTTCTCACATTAGGAAACTGCATGTAAAATAACCTTAGGAACTCCTCCCCCCCAAAAAAATGAATCTGAAGGCCAGTACCACATTACTGCCTATCTTTCCTGTGTGTATCAAGGGGCACTGTACAACCAAAGAGCAAGCAGTGAGATCACTACTTGTTAAGAGTTGACAAGTCTGAGATAATTTTTAGTCTTGGATGCACATCACTTTTTTTCCCCACTGATTTCACATATGACATTAAATAGACCAAATCTCCACATACTCCTTTATGTATTAAATTTGTTTGAGAAAAAGTTGAATAAACAGCCAACTAGTCTTAAGAAGCAACAGAGAAACCTATGCCTTACTTTTACAAAGCAAGGCAAACCAAAACACTTTCTGCCCCTTCCATCCAAAGGGAGGTGTAGCCAACCCTGGATCAAACAACTACAAAATAAATAAAGCAGGGTCTGCATCTTTCTTTAGCCTGCTCATCTTCTTGAGTCTTTACGGATGCCATGTCCCTGTTAAAATATATACAGATACACATTTCCTCTGAGGTGCTCTGGAAAATACTGCCACCATCAAGGAAACCTGTCAGAGCAAAGGAGTAAAAACCAAAGTAATGATTCACAAAGCATTGTTTAAAGGCAGAAACAAGTTAAAGAATGGATTGCAAAAGAAAGGTCTTCTCTGATATCTGCCACTCATGGTAACTTCCTAAGCCAAAGCTAATAGAAAATGTTTACAGATTCACGTGTCGCTCTGTTTATCCCCTTTTGGCTATTTTGCTTAAAATAACATTCATTATTCATAAAGAAAAAACCAAAACTCACATTGCTTGTGAGAGTTGGGGCCTAAGAAACTACCACGAGATAAGCAGAGTGCTGCCGGTTGCGCCGAGCCTGCGCTGGGGCTGTCACAGAGTCAGCTCTGCTGAAGGCTGTGGCTGGCGAAGGCACACTGTGTGCTTGGCACAGGGCACCCACGGCTCCTGGCTCCTCCACGGCGCCCTGCCAGAGAGCAGCGCGGGAGGAGGAAGCAGGCTCGGGCCAGCAGATGTTCCTAACACTTAACGCCTGTCACAAACAGAAAGGACAAGGGAAAACTTCAAGAGGCAGCAACTTGTCTTCTTCGTCAAGAACTGGGAGGAGGGAGCAGGATGGCACCCCTCAGGACTGCTATTCACAGTCTTCAGCAGTGTGCCATTGCTTGGTATTATTGCTACAGAAAAGAAAATAAAATCAGTGCTATAATTAAAGGTCTTCTGCCATTTTAATTCTGCACATTATTGTAACAATGAGAAAATAAAGATTTTAGTGGCAGAAATGGGTATTTCAGCTGCAGTTCTTTCCTGGTTTTGGCTTGGTTTTGGTTTTGTTGGTTTGGTTTGGGATTTTTAACCACACTGGTTTACTCAGGGTGAAAAAATGCACAGGTAAAACTGGGAGGCCTCCACAGGGAGCAGCAGTACCATGCAGCTGAGCTCTGTACCTTACCTGAACATCCAAACAGTAAACAGATACCTGGTTTGCTCTGCACTGATCCACAGAAGTCCAATTCCTCCTACTCCTCACCACCTTTCTGCTCTGGTTTTCTTGATTTCTTCCTCCCTGTTGCGCTTCCTTGGCATTGACAATGAGAAAAATCAGGTAAGGTGTTTTGTGCCTGTGTTTTGTGTTTGGCTTGAAGGGCCAAACAAGAATTTTTCCAGACTCAGAAAAAGGTGGTGAGGAACTCTGGATTCCCTCTGGGTGGGACTGGTCTCCAGTTCAGTGAAACATGAGCAATAATTCAAGAGAAAAATAAAAGGAAGGAGAAGGGCACAGTGGCTACCTCTAAGCTATGCAACAGGATCACTGTGGCTCCCTTCCTTTGAGCTCTTACCTCCTTCAGCTGGAAACCCAGACTTTATGCCAGAAAGCTGTGAGGACCTGTTGACGGCATGAAACCAAGCCTGCAACTTGTTCTTGGGCTCTAGGGTTTAGGAAGAGCTGATATGAGCTGCAGAGTTCTCCTGCTCCTTCACTTCCTAGGAGTGTTATATATAATAAAATCCCAAATCCCCACCATGTACTGGGGACTATTGTCCATCTGATGTGGTGCACCTCACTGAGGTGTGTGCTTTAGGAGGACAGAACAGGTCAGAGTGCAGCTCTTGCCTTATGAGGCAGCAAAGCTCCAGTGGTAAATGCTGGTCTGCATCCTTCCTCCCTCAGTCTTGCTTGTTTGGGCAGTCTGCTCCCATCTCACCTCGTGATGATGTATGGCAAAAGGCCATTCTTTACCCCTCAGAAAAGTTGTAACCATTATGGAAGCAGAAGGGGCAAAGGCAGGAGCACGCAGTGTTGCAGCAACCGAAAAGTTTCATTCTTTTTCTTTTGGTTTTTAGCCCTTACGTTACACAGAAATCTTGAAAATACCAACCTGTGAGGATCAAAAAAATAATCTAAGAACAAAACTAAGTACTCAGCATCACTTCTGCAGAGGCCTTGCAACATGACTTTGTGGGCTGACCACAAGATCTTTCTGAATCTTTGAGGAAGGGTAATTCCTTTTAGGATGCATGACAAAAATCATACCAAAATTACACCTTGATAGCAGACCAACCTGTTTAGAAGCCTTTTTAGAACCATCTCCATAAAACCAAAAGCAAAATCAAGGGTTTTTTACAACTGGTTAAAATTCCATATTGCTGGATCCCTGGCCACATTAAAGCTAGACTTAATGCTTCACTCAATGCAAAATGAACCATAACCTCAACAACCATCCAGTAAATTTTGCTGCATGGGGAGCCAAGCAGGGCTGGCCATCCAAGAGGCCATTCTGTAGGTTCCCAGCAAGAGGAAACATGCCACAATATGTTTCTGACTTGTGGTTTAGGTCAAGGCTACTGTGAGCAGTTCTGGCTTACTCCTAGCACTGGCAGCAAATGCAAAAGTTACCCAGTTGGAGACAGAAACACAGTGCACAGGCCTTACCCACCAGTTCATCTCCTACTTAAAAGTAGTAGCAGGCTAGTTGGACAAGATGAGAGACAGCAAAGGAAAGGGGAAAAAAAAGGAACATGAAGGAACTTTCCCCTACTGTGTGTCTCCTCCCATTCATGGCATAACAGATCTTCAGCAAGGCTGCAGCTGAGAGATTAACTGTGCTTGCTAGCTGCTGGTATGGTTTTTGGAAGAGGAAGTTCTGCTGGGGGTTGTGACAAGCCCTGTGTGACACAGTGCTGCTGAAGTGATGTAGGATGAGATCCCTGCTCAGCTGAGTCTGCTGTGAAGAGTTTTGCAGTCTTACAAGTCACAATTCCACCCTCCCCAGGCACAAAAGCCAGACCCCAGAAATGGGAGGCAGGCTGGAAGGGAAGGCATGGAGAACAAAAGAGATAATAAACAGACCTAAGGCAACCTGCTCCAAACTTTGTCCACTGGTTAACAGTCACACTCGCAGCTGAAGACGCTTGCCTTCCTCTTATAACACTGGCAAGCTCACATTTGCATGGGGCCAAAGTCGTGATGCTGGAATCGCCCACGGGCCTTGAAGTGTAAGAAGTCAGCCATTGGGAAAGGTCACCTTGCCACACTGCTGCAGCTCCAGGGCCTCACCACCCACTTCACAAGTCTTGTGCTGCAGCAGAGCTCTGGTTCTGCCCACAGCCAGTGATGAGCTCACCCATGGCCTGCCTGGCTGTTCAGCCTGAGATTTCAGAAGGTTTTACTCCAGCCAGCTCCTCTTGAACAAGCTCCTTACCTGAGCTGTCAACTCATGTGCTACTGCAGGCTCTCAAGCACAGGCTTGCCAATGGCTTGGCTGCTAAAACAGTCCTGGGCTTTTCTTCTAAATCAAGAGCCATCAGACCCTGCCACATGCAGCCCCCATGGGGAGCAGAATGTCAAACAGCCACACCAGTCTCCAAGGGCATTCAGACTCACAAAGTCTGGACTTTTCTGGTTTGAAAGAGCTGCTGTTTACCCTTCCCTTCTCCTCATACAGCAATCCCAGCTGGATCCTTCTCTTGACGAGATGCACAGATCACACCTGCTTTTGTTCTCCAGGAATTCACTAGGCTCAGATACATCCTCACTTTCTTGCCCACTTTCTGTGGGATGTGAATCTTTGAGACTTGCGCATCTGCATCAGACTGGGTCAAAAGGTTTAAAAAGCTACTAACAGGACAGACACCATCTTAGACAAATTCCAGTTTTTCTTTCTCTCTCACATTCCTGTCCCTTCCCACTAAGGCAGTTTTTATGATTAACCCAGTCTGAATATACCTCAAAAGCAGATGTAAAAATTAGAAAACGTTTAATATTGGCAGTTATTCACATTCCCTTCCAGGGTTTCACAAAACTGTGGAAATCCCTCGTGACAGGACCTAAACGGAATATGAACTCTTTGCTATCTTTGCCGCAGTACAAGAAACAAAGCCGAAGTCCATGCACTGTTCTTTATATCCTTGAAACATTTGCTTGGAAATGTCATTGATTCAAGAATAACCCATCACAGAGTTATTCTGGTACTTTATCAACCTTTAATTTTAACATTCCGATTTTCTGTCACACAACACAATGATTTTCATGTTTGTTTTGTCCTGTTACCAGAGCAAGCCATTCATTTTTAACTGTTGGTTTTGGCATAAGAGCACTGTAAGTTCATAATGGAAATGTGTTTTCAGCGGTAGTACTGAACAATAGAAAAGTCTCTTTCAACTGTGGGGTTATGAGGAGAACCATCTGTTATTAAATTTAAGTCACAGTGGCTCTGTTTCAGAAATGCAGCAGAGGCTTCGCTGAACTTGCAGTCAAGGCATTTGTAGCATTGCACAGAAACAGCTACTTTGCTAGAGGCCTTATCTGGAATCAGCACCACAAAATGGCACTTTCCTTCTAGCCTAATATGATAATGATGAAGAACCAAATATCATTCAAGTAAGCCTTTTCTAGGTGTTGTGGTCACAATTTAGGGCATCTACGATTTACACACTTGTAACCTATAATAGAAACTGAATATACAGAAACTAGTAAAAAACTCAGCATCGCCAGACTCAGTTCTTTGAGCTATATCTACAACTGAATAAAGCAAACATCAGGAATTAAAATCATAATGAAAGTGCTTAATTCAACACAATAGCAAAGTCACATTTCATCATCTGCTTGATTGACTGTTATATGGCACTTTAATTGTTCTCCGACTTCCAACATGGAACAAATGTGAATTCTACAGAGCAGCCAAGATTTCAGAACCTGGAGTAACACTGGAGAGAATGACTGTAGCTGACAAGGTGGGAATCAAAAGACCCTTTGGTGTAAAACTTAGAACTCACCTCTCCACCCCATATGAAGTTATCAGGAATTACTCTATTATTTCTGTCATTAACCATCATTCCCTACCCCCCCTTCCAACCAATTCCTCTCAAGTGCTGCCAGAGATTATCAAACCCAGTGATAGCCTTTCAACAGCCTGGGCAGTTCAAAAATCTCTCAACTTATACTGCTATCACTGCTGCGTAAGCTGACGTCAGGCTGTTGTTTACTGCAGATGGGATGGTGCCAACTTCCACTGAGCTGAAGACAGCCCTATCCAGCCTCTTTTGGCTGTGCACAAGCAAGAACAAACTCCTCATGGGTGTTTGCATGTGTGTGCACATACGGGAGAGAAAGAGTTGTGGGCACACACAAACGTGGGGGAAAAGCAACTTGCTTTTATTTTCTACTGCAAAATGAAGTAAAACCAACAAAACTGCAACATTCCATCTTCTCTGAGAGACTGCAAAAGAAAGAAAGGGAAACACAACTTCCTTGCAAGAACTATCACAGCATGGATGAAATCATCATGAAAGTATGATGGAGTAAAAGAAAGCTTGGGGTGCCCCTGAAAGCCCTACAAAGAAGCTGATACAGTTAAATAGTTTAAAAAGCAATGCTGAGTCATCAATAAAATGACTTAGGTGAAAGTTTTAATGCATAGAAGAAATAGCTATGTTTTACTGGGACTGTTTAAGTTTTCAGAGTAGCTGCACTGCCTTTTTTTTTCTTCTAAGACCAGGAAAGCCCCAGGTGTTAAGTAAAATCACTTAAAATTTGTTACATGAGAATATGCTAAAACACGTTAACAGTCCGGAGGAAAAAATAATGCAGCAAAGTCTGACTTTTTTCATAACATTTATCCACTTACTCCCTGCAAAGGGGAAGACTATTTGTGAGTGAATGTGTGCAGATGGGAAGGGACAGAAGATGCAAGTCTTGTTTTCGAGCACAACTTTTACACATTACAAATGTAATTATCTCAGTGGCTGTAAGGATCCATTTGAAGTTTTAAGTGCTACATTATCATTTCTGCCTGCAAAAACACCCCAGAATATTTGAATTTGAGGAATAAAAATGCAGTATTTGCCCCTCAAGTGAAGTTTCCAGTATTTGCCTCCAAGCATGGACCGCCGCTGTCATCTGAGTGAAAGAATAACTGCACTGAAGATTTTTAGTTCCACTTAATGGCTTCTTCCCCTCAGCACCTAAATACACACTCCTCTGCCTTCTTACTTCCCACTAACGCATTACAAGAGGATCTTCATATGCACACCAACTTGCTCTCATGATTTTAACTCCCTCTTATCTCATCTTTTCATGGAGCTTCCAAGTTTAAACAGTTTCTCAGAAGTTTCTATTGAGTCAATTACCTGAAGAGGTTTTACAGACCATGAATACTACTCTGTAGGTTAACCACAAACAACATAAATAATTGTTTTCCTCCTCATTTAGGGAACTGCTGAGTTTGAGATACCTACTCTCAACACCAGTGACACAGTACACACACACAATATGCAAAACTTACAAGGGAACTTAATTTGAACTACTGAAAATAGTGAATTTAACTCATTAGGTACAATGTTCTATGTATACATTTATCAAGTCAGCTTGGAATCAGCACATCCATCCCAACCCCCAAGACAGCTAAGACATGAAAGAAGCCAAAATACTTAACCTTTAACATAAAAGGTGTGAAGAAGGCAAATTGGCTACAGCATACAAGTCAGTTAAGGCCTTGCAGACTGCCTTCACAAGAACACTTTGCATCACTGCTGGCCAGTGGTATTCATTGATACACTGTCAGACAATAAAAGATACGTGGCTTTCTAGTCTGTGACAGTGTCTGACGGCTGGTGGCAATTTTCAGTTTGAAAGTTTGTAACTTTTACTCTGAAATGACAAGTGGCATCTCCTTATGTTGCTGTTTCCTCTCAGTCAATTATTTCTCCTCCATGCAGGCTCTCTCACCAGACAGGATATCACCACCTAAAACAAAACTGAGATCTGGCATTTTGAAGTCTAGACATGATTTCCTCTTTTGGAAGTCTTCTCATCTCTGTACCTTCATGCAACCACACTGGGGTAAAGAGTTCTCAAGGTAGCCTCAATTAGACATTTTGTATACAGACAGCAATTCAAACAGCATTTACTTCTTTAAACCAGAAGTATATGCTAATAACTTGGTCGATAACCACACTGAATCAAGAATTTTTAACGCTTTCACCTTTTGTTTCATGTCTCAGGGCCAAGGGGCACAGCATGGGTCAGACCCACTATTGGGATGCAAGGACCTGTACCAATATCTCAACACAACTTCTTTAATACACTCTTCTTTGAAATGCCTCTTGTATTCTTTAAGAATGCTGCTCAGCACATACTTTAGTACAACTGCATTTCCAATCAGGCTTATGAGAATTCTATTCCATAGCAAAGCAGTACTGCATGGTATTGAACTACAGACATGCTAACACACGCTTTGCCACATGGGCTGATCCTGTGCCCAGCAGGTAAACCTGAGGGGGCTTATTTTTTCACTTTTGTAAGGCTGGCACCAATCCTTTCTGCATTCATTTGCCAGAAATTTCCCTGCACCCAGCTCCATCACCTACCTGGAAATTCACTTTCTATGAATTTGTTTGCCAATGCATTGTAGAGATTTAAAGGGTTGCTTTAAACAAAGTGACCCCCAGGATCACTGTTTCAGTGGTGATCTTCATATTATGTTCTCCAGCTAAGTCTTTCTGAACTCCTGCATGCATCCTGTGCTTTGCAATTTGTTCTGATGACAGGCTTTCAGAACGTATCATTGCATATATTATCTACATATGTGTGTTATCTATGCATGCTAATATTCCTTGTGTTAGCCACCTTTTTATACTGCAGTTTTATACTGCACTCTCCGTATGTGCTGCAAATAGGTTTAGCCTCTGTCTGCATCTGGTCTACACAGTTTGACCTTTGTTTAGCTCTTTTACTGCTTTTTCATTAGGGAATCATTTTCTCTCACCTTCCACATGCACACTGCTCTTTGGGAAAAAACTCAGCTCTATTTCTCACTGTGACTGACTTCCAGTTTCATCTGTTACAGATGGTGGGAAGTTTTTTGGTCTGGAGAACTATTTCAAGGGCACAGTGATGCTCTGAATAAGGGAGGTGAACAGTTGGGATTACACTCCTGTGATACAGGAGAGACTATGAGTGTTAATGAGCATCTGGGGAGACGACAGCTCCCTTTCCCTCTGCAGGTGAATCTGTCCCGTGTTATTTATGTTCAACAAAATGTGGATTCAGAAGGACTGAAATAAATTTGAATTCAATGACTATCCCATAAGATTCCTATTTCTCTAAAACTAGAACACTGTTTTCAATCACTCTTCAACCTAAAGGAGTTCAGACAATCCAAAATACTTGGGTTTAAGATTACACAAAATCTTAATTTTTCATGTTAGCAAAAGATTTTCATCTTTGAGTTCAAACCAACCCACATTTTTGGTTCAGCCACAAAATCAAAAGCACCGCAGTTAATCATGGCTCTAATAATTTCTATCAATACTCCCTAATCTGCTAACTATTCAAAAATAAAAATCTCATGACTGAGTTTCACACTACTATGTAATAATGCTAGAGCAAATTGTCCCAGCTGATCTTTAGTTCCTTCCAAAGGAGGAATACTCCTTTCCTAGGTGGTATTCCTCATCCAAGTACACACAGCATTTAAACAACCTTCTGGGAGTTTGCAATCCTCTCAATTTCTCCCACTGGAGCCTACAGATTATCACATATGCTGGATTCAGAACCAACACAGAGGATTTCAGCCTCTCCAATTCCCCAAACACAACTCCACCGAGGCCAGGAGGATGTGCAGTGCTGCAGCCAGCATCTCCTCTGCCAGGCACTGTTCTGCACACCAACCAACTCTAGTATCATTTATTTAGTGTTTTTCCTGGTCTAGAACAGTTTATTCCTAGCTCCAGTCCCTGAATGTCAGTCCCATAGGTGCACATAGGCGATTGCTTCCTGCCTCTTGACACCTGACATGCTATTCCCTTCTCTCTGTGCCAAGAAGAAAGGAGGCAAGCCAGCAGCAAACAAAAACCCACCCTTGCACAATGTGTGAACATTATAGATCACAGCCAATTACCACGAGAGCTCTGATCATAAACTCAAGCCAATTCTGTTACAGGTTTTCAGCATATACTTTTTACTTCTTCCAGTGAAACAAACTCTCTTTCTTTCCAAGCTCCCTCCCTTTCTTTTGGTAAGAGGTTGGCAAACTTCAGTATGAGAAATCCAACTTCTGATCTTCAAAGTCTCAAGAGACACGGATCACTGCTGTGATCTTGTTTGTTAAGGGGCCTTGATGCTGCCAAAGATGCAGTTTCCCCACTTGGTTGTCTTCGAGATTCCAAGCTTGAGATTCACAGGTTTTATTTTGTCTGGCAGAACATACTTGAGAATGGCTTCTAGCAATATGAAGGAAACAAAACAAACACTTTTGGTAGGTGAGCATACCAGCTGTATCCACTGATAACACAAGCAGCATACAAAAGCATGGAGCCCTCAGCACTGGGTGAGAATACAGTACATCAAAGTCTATACTAGTGCCCCATGCAGAGCTATATAAAAATAGACAGCCAAGTGAGCCTCAGAAGGCAGACCTCAGATCTCAGCTACCAACCTCTGAATTCAACCAGGAGATCCCACGGAAGGTTTGGGTCTACTTTGATACTACAGAAACCTCTTTCAAAAGACCCAAGGCACAAAGACCACTGGCTGCATTCTCCAGCCTGCACACCACCTCGGCATCATTCCAGGTCAAGAAAGCAGACTGTTTTTATCACAGCAACACAAGCAAGAAAGTGACTCCCACTGCCAACTTTTTTGCACAGGCAAAGCACCAAGGGGCTCTGTGGACTTACTGACTGTTAAGCCAGAAGCTTGTCAGGACTTCTTGGAAGGGGGAGGACATGGAGGAGCGTTGCACCTTCAGTGGTTCTTGTCTAAGTCAGAAACACACGTCACAAGCATGCTGTGGTGAGTTACACAATCCAATTAAACACTGTACTTAGTACCCAGTCTCCTTCTCCCTACCATGCTCCCCTCACACATACATAGTAGGAAAACCCACTCCAACCAGTCCCAAAGATTCCTCAGTAACCCAAGAGTTTGGTTCTCTGCTAAAAAGAAGGGCTTTTGTTTGTGCTACTCCCTATCTTCAGGGACAAGAGGCTCAAGAAACGCTTTTATTTGTGCTACTCCCTATCTTCAGGGACAAAAGACTCAAGAAAGGCTTTTATTTGGGCTACTCCCTATCTTCAGGGACAAAAAGCTCAAGGTTGTTGCAGGCTCAAGGCCTCAAGTCAGAAGAACAGCACAACTTGTCCTTCCAGGGACCAGCCATCTCTGTGCACTGTGGTCATGTTAGAAGGACACACAGGCAGGGCACGGCTGTCAGAAGCATCATGCTCTGTGCACAGACATGACACTGGCCACACACAGCTTCTGCTTCCTTTGCCTGTGAAGATGCCAGGGCTGGATGCAGTCAAAAAACCTCAGGGTGACGGAAAAGCCCCAGTGATTTTCAAGCCACAGCTGCTATGCCATTTGTACCGTGGAGAAAAGCCCTAGTAGGCAGAGAGGAGCAGAAGGAGCTGGCAAAGCACTGCAAGTTTTCCTTTCCTGTCCCTTTTCTAGGCAGTGGCAGACGATTTTGCTGTGGAGTCTCAGGTGTCCTGAACAATAACTGTGGAGCCATTCTCTATTTTGATGGTAGAAAAGAAACTGGCTTTCTGGGGAGAGACACAGACAAGTCAAGCCAGTTCCAGACTGTCATTTTTCCTACTGTCTCATTCTGCTCAAATCACAAGCTGGAAAAACTGGAAAGGTAAGCAGTCCAAATTAATGGTAACATCAAGTGAACTGGTTTGTTTATGTATTGGTTTAACTGGAACAGGGAACACAATTCCAGCTTTGGGCACCAGCTCTGTAGACATTCCCTTAGCTTACCTTCTACCTGAGAAAGCCATATGTGGGCCTGCATTATTCCTGGTCTGTCCTCAAAACACATCACCGTCTCTTGAAGCTTCATGCTTGCATGGCACCCATGACCACAACTCTTATTATGGGATGGTAGCATTCATATCCTACCAGCTCATTCTTCCAACTCCACGTAATAAAGAAGTTAAAAAAACAAGATGCAAAACAACACTGAGCAGGAAGCTGTGCTTTTCCTCACACTGCTCCTAATGCATTATTATTGCCTCCGTATCATTTGCCCACCAAACTGATATTTTTCTTATGGAAGGAGAAAATGCAGTTTTTAGGAGTCTTACAACTGGTAGAAAATAATCAATTTAAGTCTAATGATTTAAAAATCCCCAGGTACATATTTATAGTTAATTTCCACCATAGAGCAGACTTCACCAGATGCTCAATTGCATTTCATCCTTAAGAGTAAACAAGGGCTCCTGCAGATCAGACCTTTCCAGCAGAGCTGCTGCAGATGGGCAGCTCGTGGTGCCCTGCTAACTGTCACCGAGACCACAGCACTACAATGATTCCACTTACTAGAAGCAGTAAGTTAAAGTAATTACTACAAAGTGAAGAAAAGTGGCATGGATCTTGCACATCACTTCTCTTAAAATTCTTTATAAACTGCAGTATGGACTCATATTCTGCAGATGGGGAAATTCAAGAGTAGTAGCTTTGTTACAAAAATCAGTGCCTGATACTCCTATACACCAGGCCTGGTCATCCTTACCTCCAACCCGTAGGATCAGCAATCTCACAAACCAGTCTCTTGCGCGTGCACATTAAAAGCCTAAGTGAGAACATAAACGAGTCAGACCGCTTCGTACAGTTTAAAACTACAGCATGACATAACTGCAAGTCATTGCCATTAAGTTAAAAAAAGAAAGTCCACACCTGCCAAATACAGCTCCATTGTCCACTGCTGAGTTCTAATGACAACTGCTGCATCTTGGAAAGCTGTTCTCTAATAGGGTATTACATGTCCCCTGCAGGACCAGAAATCAGGTACTGCTGCTTATCTATGTAAAAGGCACACATAGGAAAATATACCACAGCTCATGCTGCTCATGCAGCAGTCAAAACCTTGGATACCCTCTGCACACAGAAATTTGCTCTTATCACAATATATTCCTGTTGGTCAGCATGCTAAAAGCTCCACTCAAGATTTCTGGCTTTTCTAATTAAGCTTTATAGACAAAAAGTCTTTTTTTTTCCTTTAATGACATTGCCATCTATTGCAAAGCTATGATGAGTTCTTATCTCATTGTGATGCCCCATGGTAACTCATTATTCACTGAACTTCACTTTTTGATGTATGAGGAACAGCAACATATACTTAAATAGCTCTATTTAAACTGGCCCTATAGTTGAAACAAATCATTCCAAGAACAGCCCTGTATTACAGACAGAACTGTTCAAAAGCTTAGGATGCGATATTCTTCAGTATTCATAGAGCTTAAAATCTTCAAACAGAAATTACTCAGGCTGATGTATCTCTCATTAAGTCAAAGTTCTTCCAAAAGAGAAGAGGATGATTGATAGTCAGATTACCAGGGCCAGCACAGTGAGAGATCACACTCTTTATGGCCACAAGCAAGCCTGGGAGGGTTCAGTTCCCCCACAGCCAAACACAATGGGAATGCTGCAAATCACGCCCAGCACCCCACGTCTGAGAGCCCAAGTATCTTCTTCATTCAACACCATGTCTCTCTGGTGCTGACAGGTAACAGAACATTGCCTAGTCCTTCCAGGCCACAGGTGCAATGCAAGCATTCAGACTTAAAAAGGGAAAAAAACAAAAGAACCCACAAAAACAGCAAGGAAAAAAAGCCCAAAGCCAGAAAACAGCACACGCACTACCACAGCTCCAGGCCTTTCCCCCACGCCTCTGGTTACCCTCCTACAGGTAAACGCTGTGAGATGTCAGGAACTTTCCAGGAATAAGCAGCTTGGATCAGGTTCTTTGCTCACCTAACACTGATGGGATCAGCTTGAGAATTCAAACTGGACCTGGGTTAGAGGTAGCAAGTGCAGTTCAGTATGTCTAGAAACACTCTGGGAAGTGAAAATACTGCCACTGGCCTGGACCATTCACTACTGTCTTCCTTACATTCGATGCTTATGGCACACTGGTATCCCAGGAGAGGAGGAGCCAGATTCACATGCTCTAAATTGCACCTAAATCTCTGCATCTTTTATTTCCTTCCAGCTGACTCCTGGCCTTCAAGCACAGAGCATTAGGTGGAATTTAGGTCATGAGAACCTGGCCTTCAGCCTCTCAGCAAGTGGAAATACCCACCACTTACTCAGACTGGAAGATATTGAACACATTACAGAAGAAAATATACCTACTGAACAGACACATACAAACAGCAATGCAATTCTTCTGCCTCAGGGGTCCCCGGACTTTGAACTCTGACCTGTCACACAAAATAAATAAGAGCTGAATTTATATACATGGAGCATATGTTGCAACTGGACACTGCAGGTGAAGCATGCAGTGGAACAACCTCTGCATGCTGACCATGCTCCGCAGCATCCAGATGCCAGTTTTCAAAGCAAGAGACTACATATCATCCCTTACCCCTACTACAACCATATTACTCACTAAAGTCAAGTTACTGAAATGCTTCCAAGAGCATTGAGATTGTTATTTCCATAGCTGTTACGTATCAGGAAAGATCATAAGCAGGTAGTACCTCAGGCACAGGTAAGAAAGATGGCAGAGTTAACACATCCACATCTTTTTCACACACAAGCACATACCTTGAAATAATCCAGAAATGCCAGTTGTGTTTATTACACTATAGTATAAACAGCAATCATGAAGCTAAAGAAAGTAACAAAGCACCCTTGCCTGAAGGGTCTTCTCCAGACTATCATGTATCAGAAGATAAAAGCAGAAGCTTAAGACACAGTAGAAGAAAAGCTCTCCCCAAATACAAAGTCCAACACTGAGCCCTAATACGCAGAAGCATTTCACTCCCCAGAGCAGCGTCCTTCTATGACATGGTTTCACATCCCAGCTCCAAAGTGTCCTCCCAAAAGCACTCTGGGAGGAAGCAGATAGAGTCTTTGAATGCATGTACTCAGCTTCAGCAGCACAGAGGGTTTCACAGTCCCTGCCTGCAGTCACAACAGCTCCAAAGGAAAGGGGCACATGTATTCCCACCTCAGAACAGGAACTCTGCTGCTGAAAGCCTACAAACACCATGGGCCATCTTCTTCCTCCTCAAACCCAAAACATATTAGGGAACAGGCCAGTACTTCACATGCCTGAGCTCAGAATGTTGCTGACTAGAGTAATCCAACAAAAGATGTTAAGAACAGGGCTTAATCTTAAACTCAGCCATCACAAAGAAGCAGAAAGGATGTTCCTCCGTCCATGCACAAAGACAGGAACCTGTCCTTCAAAAAGCCAAAGTTCCTCACTTCTTATACAAGGCACTAGCATAAGCAGCCCCAAGCGTGTAATCCTCCATGCAGCAGTTTAGGACTTAGCTACCCCAAGTTGAGGACTGATGATGTTTTACCCCCTTCCATTCCCATCCCAATAAAGAAAAGGCTGAGGTCTTCCAGGAGCAGCGCTCTAAACCTCCACAATATCCTGTGTGAGATGGAGAGATGACTTTTGTTCCTGCAGAACAAATATACCTGCCTCGCAGAACAGACCCTGGTTAAAACGCAGGGCAGGAACAGGGAGCAGAGAGACTTCCTATTCCCTTAGCACTTCCCAGAGAGAATGCCTGGTCCCAGCACTGAGAACAACTGCTACAAACACCAGCACATTAAATGCACCAAAGACCCTAAGGGCAGGCAGTGCATCCTCAACTGTCTTCTACCTCATCTCCAACTGTCCTTCAGAAGAAGGAAGCAGCAAAGACACATCCAATCCCATGGGCATGTGTTTGGTGGGTTTCAAGAGTGCCTCAAGGAGCTTCAGCAGAAGAACATCCAGCTTCTACAGTTAGGTTTGAACTGCACATTGAGCTGGTCACCACTGCAAAATGAGCACATTTTCAGTCATGCTCAGCAACAAAGATTAGCTACAACAGAGGACTGAAAGTAAGGGGTCCTTTCTTCCTGTCCATTCTGACACCACATTAAACATCCCTCTACAAAAAAGACAGGAAATTAATATAAAATTCTTTCTTGACATTACAGGAACACCTGGGGCTAAGTTAGTTGAGGCAGGGCCTCAGCCTTCTTGCAGCAAATTGAGTGAAGGACAGAATATACACAAGGTAATCAGTTTACATGAACAATGTATGACATTCAAAAAAACAGACCTTTTTTCCTGTGCTCTCAATACTACTAAAATGTTGTCTTGTCTTTTGCAAAGCATACAAGGTTAGAAGCAAAACAAGGTCTTCACCCACACGTGGTGTTACACTGGCAGTGCAAGATGCCTTGCTGCTCCTCTCCCCACACCTGGGGATATTCCATGAACACCCCACTGCTTCCATCCATTCCAAGCCACACTCTAACAAAGAAAACCAGTTTAGTGTTTAGTACTCCCACTTCCTAGTGCTTTGGCCACCAAGGAGGCACCACAGGTAAGAGCGAACAACATGCAACTGCTCTGTTTGCATGTCCTGAGGACTGGTTCTGTACACTGGTGTCTGAAGAAGCAGCACACTGCAAAAGCATTATTTTTCCAGTGGCGAGCTGGATGGGAAAAGTGCCATCCACTAGCTGTAGCCCTTTTGTCATGCCAATTGCTGGCTGCTATAAGGATGTATGTTAGATACCTCCACGGAAAAGATCTCTGCAGCTCATCCTTCCAGATGGAGGAGGAATGATTCATACGCACATAAGCAATGTTAGGATGATGGCTGAAAACATTTTCTTTCTGTTTTCTGGTTTGTGTTACAGACATGCCCAGGGGCTCTCACTGCAGCAAAAACTGAAGACGATGACACTTTATGCCCCAAGGAATGCACGTGCAAAACCCCAATGCTACTTCTCTCTGGCCTTGTCAAGCATCATGTTGCATGCATGCACCTCATGTGCCACATTCCCCTGCTTTCCCATTTCCACAGCATTTCTCTGCACAGAACATGACTGAGTAACTCCACTTACACAGCTGTCACATCACGCAATGACAAATATAGGGGAAAGCGTCCAAGAGACAGATCAGGTGTCGAGAGCTCTAAACTGACCAAGGACTGACTTGTAATGCAGAAGCAAAGCAAAGGATCTCTTTTCTTTCCAGACACACCAGGGACCAAAATCCACGTTTATTAGGCCTAGATGGCTGATAAATGCAGAATGGACAGAAGGCTCAGCAGTCAGAGCACTTGCCTGCATGATGCCTGTTTTCTGCTTGGAGTTCACTTCCCACCTCACCTGCACAGCACCTTTGCCACACACTCACACTCCTCTCACAGGCCCAGCACCCTGTGAATGTCATCCTGTTTCTCAGTACTAACCTGTAAATTCCCACCTATTTGCTTTTCTCTGGTCAGTTTCATATTTATGAAGTCCTTGAAGCAGAGATTATCCATAAGAACCTGGAATATTGAGTCCTACTACATGTAAATAAACAGCAATGCGTAAGCATGCAGTAAATATATTAAGCCAAACACACAGCAGTCACCTCTGGCAACAGAAGTGTGGGTAGTACCTTCTTCCCCTACCATGACAGAAAATCTGCTCTTTGGGGTACACCCACTGACCAGGAAAACCTTCAGATTTGCCTTCTCTGGCATCTACTTCCTCCTTTCCCCAGCACATTATCCATTTCTGAAATCCATGCCCCACTTTTTATTATAAATTATTCTAATGGGTTTTGTGGCATGGCAGAAATCCAGCACTGCCTTCAGAAATACGCATGCACACACTGGCTATGCAACAACTTCATTTTATAGGGCTTTCACAACAGGCTGGTGCAAAGTCTATGGGGATTTGGCAACCTTTCCTAGCAGCAGCCCCATTGCGGTGACCCTTTCCTAAAGGGTGCTAGATGCATTCACCTGCAGTATTCCTCTCTTTGGAGAAGAGAGATTTTTCCTTAATCCCTCATTAAAGACATCAAAAAGCGTTCAAGTGGGAATTTTCCCTCCACTGTTTTTCAGGTTGAAGAAGTGAGACTTGGGGGTGACAAAAGGGCGAGAGAAAACATCTGCAGTCCAATGCAGATCTTCTTTCCCACCTTACCTTCTTCTGAATGGAAGGATGTAAGATAGCCTGGGTTATTCCTCCAGCTCCTTCAGAAACAGGGTTCAAGTGGAGAAGAAAGGGACAGGAAAAAGTAAAAATAAAACCACAGAAAAGTCCCAGATATAATAAGGATTTTCAGCTTTTTTGGGTAGCACAGGCTACTTCTTTAGCTCCTGAAGAAGCCCTATGCAGTTTGTTCACTCATCCGCCAACAGCTCCAGAAGGAGCTACAGCTTTCCCATAAAACTAGTAAGAAGATCTGATCCCCACAGTGAGGAAGGAGAATAAAAAGAGCCCACAACAGCAAGCAATTTAAACACAGAGCACTACCATCTTGTTAAATAATATGTTAAGAGCTCATCTGCAAGCCTGTCTTGGCCAATGAGGGACATAAATCAAGAAGATACAGTAATACCCACTAGCATGCAATTAGTCACTGCTGTTAGCATTTTAACTCTGGATTTCTTGGATTAAAACATTTCAAACACTGTTGTTTTATAGGAGTGATAGGATAGCTGTCCAAGCACCACAATCAAATTATGCCACCAGGACATTCGGGCAATGGATTATCACAGCAAAGGAAATGGATTATCACAGCTTTTATTCTGAACAAGGGAAGAGTATCTCATTTTGAACATGGCAGAAGGGAGAGTAGAGGACTGTACCTGAGGGAGTTTAATTTTATCCCCTGCTCCTTTTGGACTTTCTGAGGTGGGAATGCCACAAAAAAATGCCAATGTGAAAAGACAGATGCTGCCTTTCCCTAGAATTTGCACTGAAATATATGAAAAGAGGGAATAAATCAGCCTCTTTGGATTGTCTGAATGCTGGAAGGATGCCCTATTCCTGGGCATTCTCCCACTGCATATCTGGCTGCCACCTCTTCCACTTGCTATCAGGCAACAATTATCACCACCATGAGGCCTAGAGACTTCAGCTCTGTTTAGGAACTTTACTATCACTTATGTTCCTTCTCATAGGAAGGAGGGCTGCTTACCTTCAAAACCTTCAAATTAGCAGGTTCAGCAAAAAATTGGTGAGTTCCTTTAAAAATGTTTAATAGTTTGAAGGTTCTCTTAAACAGGCTGCACCTTTTATCTTTACATCACCACAGAAAACCCATCTCGTTTTATACCTTACTTCTCACACTACATCACAAACAAAATGTTAGCTAACCCCACAAATCTCGTCTATTTGGTTTCTTTGCACAGAGTATTTTGGTATCTTCAGCACATACAGACATTTTTTGGTGCACAGTACTCAAGAAGCCCTGATTCTGACCTGAATTTCTTTGGCAATAGCCAAATATTCCAGCACAGGATGAGGGAAAACTCAGTAAGTCTTTATAAGATCCCTATGATGCAGTCTGAGAAGTCACTAGTAGCCATGACATACTGAAAGCAAGAAAAGACTAAAACAGAGAAGACAGACAAAAAATAGAACAAGAAGAACAAATATATATATATACACACATATATAGAAAACCAAGCTCCACAAAGCATAGAATCCACAAACCTCCTGGTTTGCTACAGCACAGGGCACGTGTCTGAAGCTGGTGACACCTGGGTATTATTTCTGGCTGTGGTCCTGACTCCTTCAGGATGACTGCTCCAACTCATGTCACACCTCCAACAGGCTCTCCCTTCACATTTTCCTTCTGGACTACGAGTCAGCGGTGGTGAGCCTTTTCTTTGCCAAGGGCAAAGGACACTAAATATTACTGGCATCTCATACCTCAACAGGTGCCTTAGCACTGCATGACAGCACCACAACCACTCACCATACCAAAACCAGGAAGTGTGGGCCACATATCAGGAGCTGGATCCCCCAGATTTCACATTCCCACTGTAGCTTTTTAAGGAATGATCGGTTGCTATTTATTTGTACCCTGCATAGAGAAGTGTTATTTGGAGCTGTTAATGTGATTCCATAAGCAAGCAGCAACACTGGTAGTCGATTAAAACTAGAAAGAACAATAAATGGGAAGAAAATGGGCTGGAAAGAAGTGGAGAGTATCAAAACTAACAGAAAAGGAATTCAGTAGGACAGAAAAAAGGAAAGCAGATGATTAAAAGATTATTAGAAAAAAGAAAAGCAAAAAGGGATAACCAAGAGTGACAAAGGCATCCACAGGAGTATCTGTTGAAAGACCAGCAAGAAACGGGGTGCATTTTGTTTTAGTTGTTTTGTTGACTGTTTTCTTTTTTAAAACGAGAATGCTGAATTTGGATAATCAAACAGCCGTATTTTATTGTGCCCCACAGCAAAGACATGAATACAGGCTTTAAATCTTAAAGAGGGAGAAATCAAGCTCTCACACTTGTTCTCAGAACTAATGCTTTAACCACATCAGTAACAGCTTGGGAAAGGACAGCAAAGTGACTACAATGCCTTCTCTATCTAGAAGCTGTTTTTTCAGAGTCACCATTACTGCTGTAATTTTGCAGTTATGAAAGACTTTATCCCTGTCATTTCTCGGGATCTTCCTCCCCGTTTCACACAACAGGAGCTAAAAAGGGTTTGTGTTCAGCTGAGATCTCTTCATCCCCCATTCTACTTCTCTCCCCAACTCCCACTTCCCCTGTGTTCTTCAACTGTCCTTAACTGGACACCCATGGCAATGCCAAGATAGGAAGCACTGCAGATCACTACAACCACAGGCAAGTATTTTAGAGAATCAGGAATTCACTTGCACACTATGTTACTCCAGCTCGCCCACCCTTCTGGTGACTTCACCTGCTCATAATCATTACAAAGTGGAATGTCATTTCTAAGCTGTATCAGAGCACTAAAAGCTTAGACGCTGGCCTTCACTGGCTCTATTTCATTAGAGATTAACCGAAACAATAAAGCATAGGGAGAACATACACATCACTTTGCCAGCCTCTCAGTAGAAAAGGTTTGGGTTCCCAAAGAGATAAGAGGAAGGCTGTCCATTTTATCTGTGCGGCCGGAGAGGCGAGTTTACATTTGCTGGAACCACGCCCCCATCAGAATTCCCTCTGAAATGCCAACACCAGCCATATTATTAATTTTCCAAGTTGCTGACCTTTACTGTTGCTTGCATCATAAATCCAGCATTCTGGACTGTTTCTATTAATACAAGAACATGCTCTGCACGCCTCACTGTATCGGCACTCTGTACATACGCTGCTCACATGTCACAAAACAGATGCTTGCTGCAGCGTCCCTGAAGAAGCTGCTGAGTTGGACCTTCCTAGCTCCATAAGGTCCACTGGACTGCCACCAGTTATGCTTCCCACCACTAAGGCAGACAGGCTTCCCAGGTTCCCCCAAAGCTCTTACTGTATCTTCACTTGAATAAAATGTTTCAGAGTATTTTATCAAGGGTCGCAGCATACAGATGTATTAACACAAAAGAATTTTCTTATGAACTGAAGTTTAATTTCAGTAAGGAAGAAGAAAAAACAAAGTCCTTAGGTTAGGTGACAGCCATTCCCATTTACTGTTCCTCCCAATTAAAATGTTTTACATAGATGATCAGAACTTAACGCATCATACATGTATATAGTACTCAACATAAGGCTGTCGAGCTGTCATTTCTCTGTAAGTGCTTCATTTGATGAATGCTCTGGTTACTTGTCTTTCTGGTATAAAAGCAGGAGAAGCTTTGAGACAAAGAAATAAAGGCCAATGGATATTACAGATCTTACAGTGATTAATATCAGCCCTCCTGACTCACATCTCTGAAAACAGTTAAGGTCACTATTTCTCTTTCATTTTTTTTACTGTGAATTTCAGTGCATCTCATCAGAACCCTCCAAACACTTGAGATAATTTAATTTAAAGCAGACGCAGGGATGTCAGGAACACACAGCATTAGGGCTGCAACAATGCCACACCAGCATGTCATAAGAAAAAAATAAGTGACCTTCACTCTTGCCTCTGCTGACAAACAGACATAGTTGAAGCCACTTGCAGGCCAGGATGTTAGTGTGATTTCTGGAAGACAATCTAATAAATAAGGATTTAAAAAGAGTTAAAAAGAAAACCTGACTACTTACTGTCTGAACTGAAAAAAATCTGCCTTTCCAAATCAACCAATGGTTTGGCAAGCCTACATGAAAAGCAGACAAACAAATAGCATCTTTTCCTTTTAACATGGAATCTGCAATAAGAAAAAGAAATCAGCATTTTATTGATTTCCATAATACCATCTCTACAGCTTAACAAACTCACTCAGCTGCTAATGCTAATTCACTGATGCTATGGAGCCTTCCATATAATTATACATCCTCCACTCTGCTGAGCCCCAGGGCACGGTTTCCAACTTTCCAGAGGACCACTGCACTGAAACCAGAAACAAAAAACCCCCTTTCATTACCCAAAGCAAAATGCAAACCAAATTTTGCTTATTTAAATGGGAAGAGACACTTCATTTTTAAAACAGGGAATAATCTAGTCTGCATCTATTTTTAGATTCAATATCGTGACAGCAATTTCTCATTTCAACTCTCCCCACCCCTAATATTTTTTTTCTCAAGACTATACAACAATACAACATATAAATAGCGCAACAATTACAGTTTATACAGAGAAATTCTAATGTCCTTCTCAGCTCACAATTGTTTCAAGGGGGTGATTCCAAAAAAAAAATCACCTGGAATACCTTTTAAATCAAATTAAAGGAAGATATCTTCTCCAAGTCTAGAATCTGGAATGTTCTGAATAATTAATGACAAACACTGTTATTTTTCTCCATTTCTCAACCACATTCAGCAGTCCGCAACCAAGCACACAGCCCCAGCATACTTCAGTGAGAGTTTTGCTCAATCAGGGACTGCAGAATCTGGCCCAATTAATCTAGTACTGCCTATCTGGAAAGAATGTGGTAGAACTCTGCAGTGTAAACACCCTCCCTGAATGGCTGTACCTAATTCTCTTTCTTGCTCCCTGTTTACCCTGCCTTGATGTTTCAGATCCAACCGTACTGTATTCACCATCTCCATCAAGAGCCAATGCACCATTTGAGCTAAAACAGCTTAATTTTGCTATGCTTTCCCATGCGTGTATTAATTTGGAACTGGTTAATCTATTTTGTCTGAGAATGGTGAAATGTCTGGATTTTTGTTCATCAAACAAGTTGACAGTATCAATATGGATTTGGAGAGCATCTAGAAACAATTTAGTTTTCATAATTAATGTTAATTACAATAACATCTCAATCAGTGATACAAAAGCTTAGCTATGAACACAGTCATAGGAGGAAGTGAAAACAAAACAAACATGAAAGAACTGTGCCTTGTTCTGGAGGAGTATCAAGCAAACTTTCAAGAGATTTATAAATAAGAACATGAAGGCAGAAAGTAGCTGTGCTTTGTTAAGGCATATTTTCTTTACAGGCTGCTTAGTACAAAGCTTTCTTCTGAGACTGTAATAAGACAGTGGATCTGAGCTGTGGACACACCAGGTAATATTATCATTTTACAACATCACATCCAAGCCATTATCAACTGCTTTAAAGAAAAACAACTGAGGGCACGGTCCTGCTGCCAGTGATTTCCAATAGCAAACATTTAAACAATTCAATGTGAATGTTTGGGGGGTTCTGGAGAAAGAGGGGAAGAAAAAAAAAAAAGGCAAAACAACTCCATGTAGGCATGGGATTCCCTCAGGCACAGAGGAATTTCAGGACAAGAATGAGTTTTTCAACAATTTTTTTCCTTCTTTCCATAGCAACAAGGGAAAGCTAAACACGCAGAAAACTTACCTGTTTCACAGGCAGCACAGAAGCCTTAAACAGGAGGGGGGTTGGTATGGTCACTTAACAGAGCAGCTTTACATTTAATCCTCAGAAGTTTTCTTTGCCACCCAAGAAAAATAGTTATCCGATATATTCTTCTTATTTCAAACGAATAGGAAAAAACGAGTTATGAAAAAATAAGCACCACTCTACCTCACCCGGATTGGTACTGTAGTACACAAGTAGTCATACAAGCTTCACAGGGAGTACTTGCGCAGTAAAGTACCACTCAGCATGAGTAAGGGTGGCGTAATTGGGTCTGATGAGAGAAGGAATCAGAGCTTGTCACGTCACTACTATAGGGGCCTTCTAAAATCATGGGTTTCTTGATTACTTTTCACATTAATGCAAATTCACTCCATTAAAGTTAATGAAGTTACACCAGCGCTAAACTAGTACCAGAGGAGAAAGCAGGCCCACTTCATATTGATTTAAGAGACCACAGCTCAAGGACACTCCCCACCCCAAAAAAAAAAAAAAAAAAAAGGCAAAATAACAATTTAATGAGTTTTCAGGTTACATTGGCCAAGTTACTCCTTGGGATAAAGACTGATTTTCTGTTTGGTATCAATCTCAGGCCTGAGGTTTTTTTGTTTCCCTCCCTCTCTTTGTAGATAGGAAGAAGACAAGATTTGTCAAAGACTTAATTTCCTCTCTTAGGCATACTTAAGACTAGACCTAAGTACTCACTGAATAAAGCCACATTTACTACTTCTTATTTACAAGAGTGCTTGCCTTAAAAAAAGAAACTTCACATGGAGGATTCTCAGAGGGATGTTGGCCTTTCCTCTTAACAAAAGTTCAGTACATTTATTTTTCAGATAACCAAGAAAGATTATTTTGAAGCGCTGTGGTAAGTCTTCAATTCAGCAATTAGTTTCCATATGATACGAACTACAAAAGATGGAGCAATTAATATTAATAACTAAACCAGGCAAAGTACTGAGGCTTCAGATGCGCTGCGTATGGAAACGCTGCTGGGGTTTTCCATGTATCTACTGTATTTTAGCTAATCCAAACGTATAGCTCAGGATGAACGCACACCACGTTCATGTTGCTAAAAATACATTAAGGAGGGGAAAAAAATATAGAAATCGATAGTAATGAAACAGAAACATAACCATTTTTACATCAAGCTCTCCCCGCACCAATCCAAGCCACCAAAACTGCGGATTTCACCCGACAACACACGCATTTTCCTGCCACGCCAAGTCAAGCCCAGGTAACAGCGAAACATCCAGGCACGGCAGGGTGGGGAGGAGGATGGTGCACCTGAAATAAGAAAGGTGGGTTTCCCTGCTTTTCCATTAGGGCAGTATCCAGAGCCTGGGATGGAGGGGTCTGCTCGACGCGAGCAGCTTTCGTGAGCCCCTTACCCCTCGTATCAGCCTTTGCCACAGCCTCAACCGCGGTTTCAAGCAGAAACGGGGGGGGGGGGGGGGGGGTAAAACAAAAAATAAACAAAAAACTGTCACCCCC